>WYDI02022067.1:0-14227 GCA_009867235.2 Psittacus erithacus | reverse complement strand
CAGAATTTAAACAGCCAAATATGGTGATCCTTTTTCTCTGTATAGCTATGGTTTCGAGATAAACCATTACATGCAGAAAAATGTTAATATTCTTTAAATGCCATCACATTGTTCAGTGATTTCTATGGTGACAGAAAATCAATCTGTTGAAAAAACTGAACAGTTAAAAAGAGAATAAAAAGGAGGATTTTCTTTTTGAGTTCATAACTGATATGGTGGAATATAACCCAAGTACCTCACAGAATTGTTTTCTTTCATTGAATTCTTCTCTATCAAGTCATAGGCTCTTAAGGATTTGTACTGTGGTATTTATTAGTTGTTACCTACAAGATTTAAGTTTCACCTAACAGTGAAACTTGAAAACTAACACTTCACCAGTGCAGTCTGGATCTAGCACAGTCACCACACTTGTTACAACACAAGTTTAGATGCGTGTTGTTAGATACAAGCATGTATATAGTAAGGGAACATAGTTAACCCAAAGCCGAGGAAACATATTTACTTGTTTTCCACTAGACTTACATTCAGCAAAGTATTAAATTGTATGGATTATGTTGTACCTATGGACAAGGGAAAGCAGACAATGGGGTGCTGTTTGTTCCCAGGACTGCTGAAGAAGAGCTCCTCCTTTAGAAGCATGCTGCTATTTAATCCCATTCCAAAGTTATTCAGCTATTCTTTTTTCTAGCTAAAACCAGAAGACTGAAATTATATTTAGAAACCACTTTTTTCCATTTAATTTCTCTAAAGCCAGGTAATATTGTGGTTGACTGTCACTAGGAAGAGTCTTGATGAATCCTAATCCAGTAAGAGGTGGAAAAGCCAGTTAGAGGATGTCTGCATAACCTTTAGAGCAGTTCCTCCTACAGACTGACAGAACCCAAGTTCACCAGATCCAGCTGCAGAGCCTTTTCTTAGAATATTTTGGCCTGGTGTGAGGTCATGACTATTTTAGTTTGAATTTGCCTTGATTTTGATGCATTTCAAATCCTCAGGCACAATTTCTGGAAGTTTAAATAGAAAGGCAGCAAAGTTTCAACATAAAATTGCTGGATTCATCTTTTACCATAAAGATGAATGAAGACTCACTCTGAGTGTTTTAAGGCACAGGGAAAGAAAACACTGGAGTCTGCCACAAAATCTATCATGATGGGCATTGGTGCACGAAGAATTTATCTCCCACTGACAATAGCTCTGAATGACAATGAACATAACAAACAGGGCCAATCAGGCAGTATTGTCAGGCCTGCAGCCCCAATGGCCCCTCAGATATGGACTAATGATAGTCTGATGTTTATGGCTCATGCTTCAGTGCTGTGTATATAACCCAGCTGCTTTCTATGTAAGAGCTCTGTAGCAACTGCAGTTTGAGTCTCCAAGTGCTTCCACCTGGACTGTGGATTTGTGTGAAGAGCACTAGAGATGAGAACATAAGCTGAGCTTGGTGAGACCAAGAGTCACCCTCAGCCCACCAGCTCATCTCTAACAGAGACCAGCCATGGCAGCCAGGGGAACACTACAATAGCAGAGCAAGCGCACAGTGGTACTTCCCTATGGTGGCCATATGTGTCATACCACCACTGCAGAAGAACACTGCAGTTTCCCTGTATTCTGTCTGGGAAGGAGAATTGCCTCCATTCTTTATAGGGCCCATATAAATGGCAGTCATTCATTTCTTGGTCCATTCCTATGAAAACTTCCCTTAATTCCTTCAGCTTTGAATAGCCTGTGGCAACTGATGGAAACTTTTGTGGACCTAGGTGTTTGCATGAGAGTAATCTTTCACACTGAAACTTTCAAAATCCAGAGAATGATTTAATTCACATATATTTAACTTTTTCAGAACACACTTAGAGGCTTAGCTACCATGTCCTGTTTCAAGGCAAGCGAAACTATTTTTGAGCCTAGTGTGGACATGCATTTCTGAAGTAGCCATGGAGTGTTTGGCTGCATTTCCTTATTTTATATACTGAGCTAATTTAATTTACATAGGGCAATATGCTGTCTCCATATGTATTAATATCTGAGTGACACCCTTATAGAAACACAAAGTTCAAGCATCAAGTGCTATCAGGGGATTGGTTCCCTCAGTAGGATTTGAAAACTGACTGTATAATAAAGTGCTAGCTATTCCAGAATGTACATTGTCATAGACAAGGCCATGTATAACTGACACCAAATCATGCTGGTTTTATGAATCTTGTTCAGATTGAACTGTGTTTTAAAGTTTACCAGAGTACTTTAAGTTTCTGAGTTTACCTGTACATTTAAACAGAACAGAGTGACTTTATCATAGCCTGAAATTTAACAGATTTTTATACCTTTCTTTTTCTCCCTCAGAAAATCCCCATAGAGATACTGGGTGATATTTTGCAGTGATGCAAAAGTCAGTCTCATTTGTTTTTATTCTTTCTTTACTGCAAGCCTGGATTATGAATTAAAATCTTTTGAAAATTGTCTTTTAAGATACAATTCTGAGATAAATAAGAGTCATGGCTCTGCTTTTGTTCAGTGTGAATGCTCAGAGATCCTATATAGCTTTGTAGAGAAGTCATTAGTTTGTTAAATGTCTTTGCATGTTGGAAATACAGGTAATTATTAGTGCAGTATCCAAAATCCAATTGAATTTACGCATGATTTCAACATTTCTGCTGTGGAGTGTATAATTATCACATACATAACAAAAAAGAAAAGAAAATAAGCTGAGCGGTACTTAGCAGCAAATAAAGAAATAGTGAGTAAAGCAGCAAGAAGTGGGTAATAGGTTGTATATCTAAACAGTCTGCATACCCAAGACACCTCATACTGTCTTCATCCTGTGAAGTAGAAGCGATACAGAATTAAATACTATAGGACTGACAATTTAGAAGCCATATCTGAATAACTCATCAGGCAAGATTACCAAAAAGATTCAGAACATGAAAATTTTGAAATCCTATTGTGTTTTTCACTATAGAGCCTCTGTATGCATATATGTATATTATATATAGATGCAAATAAATAAATGTTATGAAAGTAAGACACAGCAAGTATAACTGAGGACATACTGAAATTTCTTTTTTTACAGGTGAATTTTCCATCTAAAATTTTGAAAGGGAAATGTATTCCTCCAACTCTATTAGATGCAATCAACATCTAATTTTAATTTTACAGGAAAATTCTTGGTAATAATTACTATCTCATTAATTTGTAGCCCAAGATCTTTCCTGGAATGACCCTTTTTGAAATTACTTTTGAAATATAGGTTACACATACAGAAGAATGTTAACATAAAGGAATGTTGAAGACAACCATTAGTCAGTTCTGAAACATATGTAAAGCATTTTGAGTCCCAGAAGAAAAACTTGTGTGATTAATTTTGCTTTATTTCATATAAAATTGTTTGGGCAGCTGAACTGACAAATATTATGCTTACCTCTGTGTAAACAGATAAGTTAACACACAACACAATGGAATTCACAACTTATTGAAAGAGATTTTCTAATTAAATTCCAATGTGTGTTATAATTTGCAAATTTGATATTTTTTTACTTTTATATATTTGCAGTTTGTATCTATATTCTATGATGTCAAAATAGCGATCACATACCTCTAAGTTTGCTCAAAGTGCTATTGAAATAAAAGGTCTCTCAAGAAACCAAACTGTATTCCATGCAAATTACTGCAAAAAAAAAATTTCATTTTAGAGGCATCTGAAATTATCGTAAGTGGTTACACACATGATAGTTAAACTTTACATACCGTGATGCAAAACAAAGGCTTGAATTTTCTATCAGAAATTCATTTATTCAATGTGTTTGCACACTGATTTATAAAGAGATGCGTGTGTGCATGTGTAAGCACATGTGTGTGTAAGTAGTTTGCAGCCTAAACTTTTGCAACAGAAATGACATTAAAAGAATAGTCACACAACTTCTTATTGAAACTGAAAAAGGTCAGTTTCCACCACCTCGTTGTTCATAGGAAAAGGATATTGATTTACATTTATAGAGTAGTTTGATCCTAAGTGATCCATTACCTCTATCTCTAGAGCACGTGTTTCTAGAAAGAAAAATAAGGATGGCATCATATGAAAACAAACCTGCCCCGTGTGGACATTGGACCTCTTCTTTTGTTTCTTCTTAAAAATCAGTAAAAACATACAACAAGTAACTGAGAAAAATTAAAAGGAAAGGAGAAATCTGGAACATGTCAAACTGGGGTTCAAGGTGAGAATCTTCTTTCTTATATTTAAAATCTACTTCTATATGCATCTACATCTGTCTAACTGTCCAGAAAAACATGGAGTAACCAGAAGTTTTCAAGCAGGAAGCTTGAAAATGAAGCATAGCAAAGGAATTCACATTTATAGCAGGTTTACGTTTATGATATCACATTCAGACAACACAGATGGCTCTGTTCATTTAATTTAGCAATGTAGTTTTTTTCATTGTAGTTTCCCCTAGACTTAGTTAGAACAAGAAGCAATTGCATTTTTCAGTGAGGGAACAAATCACCCCCAATATAAACTGTCTTGAAATGAGTGTGAGGAAATAATGACTTGTGGAGCTGGCTCCAAATTTAGGACTATGCTGTTCTACCTTGCACAGCACTGATTTATTTTACCAATTGATGTTGAGACTTTAGCAACTAGGATGATACTGTCCTCAGTTAACCTGTCTTGTTCGCACAAAAGACCTGGAGCCAGGTGCTCAATAGACAGTATAGCGGTGCATTGTAATAGCCACTGCAGTTTGTTTCCCTTAGTGAATGAAACTTGTTTGAACACTGACTGCATCATAGGAAAAAATAATGGAAGGCAAGTGTATTACTAAAAACTGTGTGAAGACAGTTCCATTATCCTAACATTTAATTTTTGTAAGTCTCCACCTTTAACTTCAAAGGTTCATATTCTCACTTTTAGATGTTTCAGTACTCATTTGAGGGGCACATATTTAAAAAAAACCCCTGAAATTCATAGTGATAGAGTTGCCTTGCAATAGAACATGAAGGACCTCATCCAAGTGTAATACGGGCTTCAAATGTGAATTTCCATGGAGGTGCTGGAACAACGATTGCAGGACAGTGTGAACTTGTACATGTCTCACAGGGGAAATTTTCTTTAATACCACTCCTCCTGCTTTTCAGGATCACACAGTTCAGCATAGTCATATGTTACTTCACCACAATTAGTTCTCCTCACTCAGGGTTTTATATGTTCATGGGTACTTCAGAGTCCTCAGACACTCTGAAAGCCAAAGCACCCATACCAAAGATTGAAGAGAAGGGAGCTTTAAATTGCACTATACAGCCCAGACCTATCATAAAGCTTTCATAGTCTCCCAGCCGTTAATTTGGTGTGGACAAGTGGAATATTAATATGCTACGCTTGCTCCTTTCAACTATAAAATCATTAGCTGAGTCCCAGTGTCCTAACAAGCTAATAAAAATAAGATGTTTAGAATCTATCAGTAAAAGACAAGGTCAGCTACATGTTCTTTTCTATCTTCTTTTCTTTGAAGTTTTTTCCAGAAGATTATGATATAGAATAAATTCTTAATCCTTCACACAGTTCCACACAAGCATCTTCTGAGTTCAGCTATCCAGTGACAAAGCCATGTTGCATTTGTACTATACATTTTGTCTGCCAGATTAGGGTAATTTCAAAGGAGAAAACATTTATACACTTGCTGCTAAATATTTGTGCATTATTTGTATTCAATAGTGCAGCTTTGCCTCATTTTTGGAGCTATTAACAATTACTAAGATTGTAAGGAAAACTCAAATAGTAAAGCACATTCTCAGGACACGAAATATTACTGAGAAAGAAAAGAAAAATCTCTGGTTTAATATAAAAACAGAGAGTTGCTTGATAACATTTAAAAGCAGTGACTTGAGTCAAACTCAGGCAGGAAACCTCCCTATGCCTTGATACTTAGACCTCTGCAGAGCTGAGAAAGATTCAGATATAAAACACCAACCCCTACAGAAGTTAGGCTAAACAGGAGGGTTATAAACTCCCAAGCTCCCACATTTGTCATTATGGATTCAGTGGTACAGCCCCATGGAAATTCCAGTACAGACCTGGATGAATTGCAACTCATATATTTAATTATGAAAACACTATTAACATGAATTGAGTATCTTTTTTCACTAATCGATCTTGCATAATCAGGTTGGTTTATAGTCATTATTTCTACATTTTTTTTTACAAATACAGTGTGAAGACAAATTCTAGGCTGTGATTTGTTCTTAGAGCAGCCACAGCGGCTATTTTTTATTCATAACTGAAGACTGATAATTAGCTACCTAAATGGCATGGCATTTTTTCTGCTTCCAGTGTGGAGGACTGAATAATAATAACTGGAGGCAAATTCTTTTTTGGGTCCAAGTAATTTCCATACAAGCCTGCTTACTGGTACAATGACTATTTTGTGGTAATAACAAAATGAGTGTTTTGCAGCTTAACCACTAGTGCACCTCACAGGGTTATTCATGTCAGTACTTACAGCCTATTTGTTCACAGTAAGCTTCCCTGTGACTGTAGCACTTCTGCAAAAGAAGCTGTAAACACTGGAGAAGCAAATTTGTAGCTTACTGGCTAAATATTTGTTCTTGGTGGGCAAACAGTGCTGCATCATTCACACAAGAGAAGCTGGGAGGAAAGAGAAGATTTCCTTTCAGAAGAGCAGGCAGAGGATCCTGCCATCCCTTCCCCATCTCTAGAGCAGGAGCTGCTGCTGTGCTGGTTGTGCGCAAGGACTGGCACAACAGTGCTGACAGGGTCTTGGGTATGACCTCAAACAACATTCCCCTCTCCTCCCCAGCCAGGAACAGCTTGTGGATTTGCCAGACTGACACCCAGGACTCCTGGCAGAATTTCCAACACCAGAGACAGTTTCATGGAGATGTAGGACCATAAATACACGTAGAACCCAGTCAGTCTGTGTGAGCCCTTTATATACCATTACTGCATTTTTTCAGTGACGTCATGGCACTTAGACACCTCACTGGCCCTCACAGCTTCTCCCCACCTTCCCAGAGACCAGGACTCTATTTCAGCCCTCTGGGGCCATCAATCCCTTCCCCAGTGATGCAGCAGCATGGGTGATCTTGACCTCCCCACAGCCCTGCCTTGACTGGTCATGGGCACCACTGAGGCAGGGGTATCTGCCATCCCATGTCCTGGTCCATCCCAGACTTCAGAGAGGGGTACGGTGCTTGGCGCTGAGGATGCCTGTGGTGCTCCCTGGCTACCCTGCTCCTGGCTGGGCAGTGGGACGGGTCTGGGCTTCATCACTGTGGTCCCAGGGAGCCACCATAGTGCTCTGGCAGGTGGGATATTAATAATGTGAATTCAGTGGCTTGTTGTAAGGCCAAAAATAAATATCATCTGAGAACAGAGCTCAGCTTTTGCTAGTATTCAGTCCCATATTTAAACAACAAGCTTCAAGGTCAGTCTTGACAGAAAAAAAAAGAGAATAAAAATCAAAGAAGCAGGAACAACCAAGTGATATGTACACAAGTGATATAGGGGCTGGGAAGCAAAACTATTCAGTCCCAAATTAAGCTAGTGCCATGGCACCAAAGTTGGTGATTTCCGCAGTAAAGGGAGCAGATCCCCTTCTCTTTCCACTTCCTTCGTACTATACCCTCTGTGGGCTGCTAAAAGCCATCCACATCTGAATGGGCAAGTGGTCTGAAACAGTCCAGAAGCAGGTAACCAGAAGGTAAATTTCGTGCTTCAAGTGAGCAGGTGTTCTTCTGTGTCTCCTTCTACCTTCCCCTCCACTCTGTGGAAAGCAATTCAGTGGGAAAATAACCAAGTCTCCCTTTCACAGTCCCCCTTAGGAACAGGAAATGAAAGTATTTCTAACCTCTGCCTGAGACAGATGTGGAGAGAAGAACACCACCTCTGGAAATGGGAATGAAACAAATACTTTGTACCCCATGCATGACAAACAACCACAACACTCATCTGAGACTCAACCTGATTTTGAGATAGCTTGTCAGTGACCTGTGGGTGAATGGAGGAAGAACAGTGGCTTTCTTTATAACATATTGAACATACAGAAAGTACACTCTCACATTATGCTTTTCTGAACAAAGCCCATCATTAAGGCAGTAGCTAAAAAATAGTATAAGAACAAGAAAGACTCCTCACAAATCAATGTTGAAACTAGTTGCTCCCACACTTGAGACGGCAGCTTTTGGCAATGACTAATACATATATATATTCTAAGGACACTTATAAAATATGACAGCTGTCCTGTCCTGACGTTTAGAAGCAGATACTTAAACAGTCCACAACAGGGAAATTTCCAGTGCTCTGTGAGTCATTTATTTCCTCAGGAAGCTCTGTATGATAAAGACCATTCAGGATCACTTTATTTCATTACCACAGAAACTTCTGCAAAACAGTTATTAGGAACTCAATAACTTATTCTTAATACTTTACCTACATCAGACCACTGTCTTTTGTAAGAAGCAACACAAATAAGGTCCCTTTCCATCTTTTTCCTTCTGCTATGTGCAGTTATTAGTCCTCTGACAATGATACGTCATGTTTAGCCGCTGTGTAATCATATGAAGAGGATGATGTCTCATTGCAGATACTCTTCTGTTGCTTTCCTGAGCTGTTAAGAAAAAGCCTGCTAGAACCAAAGAAGTGTGACCCAGGCTCACGTGGAGTTGTGCCTCTCCACATTGCAAAACATGCTGATACAATTTTCTGAGAAAATCTCCTTATGCAATGGTCTGTTCCAAAAGCCAGTTTATTCTCAGCCCTGTAAATCTACTTCATACTCATCTTTAATAGGAAACTATGGCTCATTTGCAGTTTTGCTTGCCTCAATTTAATTTTCTTTTTGACAAAGATAATGAACAAAAATCATTAATAAAAGAAGATGAAATTGAAAAGGAAGATACCACAGCAGAACAAGCCATTTCACATCATGTCACTGAAAGTAGCTTGATCCTGATTTCACAGGTGACACTATTTTGGGAGAGAAAAGTGCCCCAAGACCAACGTAAACTCCATTAAAAACATGCCAAAGCTTTGAGCACAGAAAATTGCAAAGTATGAGTTTACCATTCTTTAAGTAGTTACTTGTGCATCTGACTAGAAATGTGCAGTTTTGAACCTCCCCTATCTCCTAAGCCCACCCCAGTTTGGGCCATCTTTTGTGAGATAAGTATATTTGGGATATAGACATGCCAAAAGATTAGCTGAACAAAAATAAACTGAAAATTAATCAAACACAGTAACTGCAAACTCTTTTTTACCCGGACAGATTTCTTTGCCTTACATTACTGGGCAATGGAGAAACACAAGAAGGGTGGAGAGCATGGTTTCAGAGTTTTGTGTTATCTAAAAACTCTGATATGAGGGAGAGGGACAAGCTGTGATCATTCTGGGAGCTGAAAAATTCTTACCTGTTTTCACTTATTTAATCTCATGCTTTCAGAGCGTCCATTTATAGAAATGGAGTTAATAAGAAAACGTGATCCTTGGAAAGGCATACTCTGTTATGGAGACTGGTGTGCTTCTTTTCAGACATATTCTTATATCATTGTTACAATGCCTTTGTTGTTCATGGTATGATGTCTTGCTGTATATTTTTTCATTAACATCTCCGGGATTCCTGTAAAAGAGTCAGGCGAGGGTTGTAAATACTATTATCCTTGTTTTACAGTGGGAAATTAAGACCAAAGAGTAAAATAATTTGTTCTTGGCTATATACTGACTTAGTGCCAAAGCCACGATTTAGAACTCAGTCTTATAACACCAAGATCCTTTCTTCAGTCCCATTGCTTCATAGTACCTCTTCCGAAGATATGAGAAGTATAGCAACAAGAATGCACAAGAAATATTCTTCTCTCAGCTCGTTGTAGCTTGACTATCCTCTAACATGTAAAAATGACATACACCCTTTGAAGACAATACACCTGCCAGTTGTGAAAGGAATTTGAGTGGTCTAATCACAAAATTTGCAGTTATTTGATTATTTCTCTGAAACCAATGAAGTATGCTTTGATTAACTGTGTTTGAGGATAGATCAAAAATGGCTAAGAGATTTTTGACAGAATAATCCAATTCAATTATGTGATAGGGATAAAACTGAACTAATGTCAGACCTAAAGAGAATTATTCTGAGTTGTACTTAACTGAAAAATGAACTTGCAATGAAAATTAAGAATTATGATGCTATAATAAGGTGTTAAATGCTACTTAATTAGTGCCCATTTAATGGTACTATACAGCAACTAGCATGACTCTGTACATGTGTTGTAATAACCATCTGGCAGACATACAGATTAACAAACTTTTCAGTATGCTACTTTTCTGTCTATCATATGAGTAAAAAAAAGAAGAAAGTTATGAAGAAGGACAGTGTAAAACAGTGAGAGGTAAATGAGGGGAACTGCTGTGTGTTTCTGGTGGGAAAGCTGGAGCAAGACATGCAGGAGGCCCTTCCAGATTCAGGTCAGCTTCCCCACAGCTGCTGAGAAACACGTCATATAGCTGAGACAGCAAAGAAGCAGACATAAGAATTGTTTCGGTGTTCTTTTTCAGTTCAGATTCCTTTAATACATTCTTTTTGTCTTTACAGTGGTAGATCCATAGAATTTAATAGTGCAATCCCATTGATTGCATTGTACTTTCGCCTTGGTCTAAATGATCACTGCTTGTCCTTTATCTAGCATTGATATTCTTTTTCTTTTTTCTGTGTAGGAGGAATACGGCTTGGTATTCATCTTAGCATATCTTCTATGCTACTCAGGTGCTAGTACTGCTCTCATAAACAGACTATTTGAACTTCTTCCAGAAGTGCCCCCTGCCCTTCTTCTGAGTCACTCAATAGTCATTAATGTTTAATGGCTAGAGGAATGGGTGAAAGATAAAAGACAGAGAAGCATGCGCAGCAGATTTTGTTCTGCAGAGAAACCTGGTAACTCTTACTGTGTCTCTGGGTTTTTTTCACAGTGCAACAAGGAAGCCCTCTAAATCCTGCTTAGTGCCAATGATGGTGACTTAGGATAAAGCGAAACAAAACTGAAAAATTATATAAAATCCCCTAATGGTATTTTCTGCCAAACATATAATTATTTTGGCACTAAGTCTTCTCTAAAGGTTGAACTTATGATGAGTCCTTTTCAACACAATGATACAGCATAGCAGCCCAATTTTTAAGGAAATATATTTTATTAGGTTTTCCCCAGCGTGGCCAGAATAACATTCCTTCAGGGCTTTCATACTGACTTTCAGGTTACCTTTGCCTGCTAGGGAAACCTTTAAAATTTGAAGGAGAAAAATCCTTTGTATGTTCTGCAAGCTGAGGAAAGAAACCCTACTTAGTGTGACTTCTTATAATGATAAATTTATCAGAAGCTGTTCATTTTATCTGCTGCAGAACTGCTCTTTGATGGCATTAATCTGCAGTAATGATTACAGGAAAGTAATTCAAAGCTGTTCAAAGGAAAAGGTGACATGATGCTTTCCATCTCTTTTCTGAATGCTGTCTCAGATTCCTCAATAAATTGCAGATATATATTGAGAAAAAGATGAACCATATGCAGCTGAATATTTTGAGGAATCTAGAAGCATATAGCAAGAAGAGCAATACATAGACATATGCAATAAAATATGTTACAGTTTCCAGGTAGACGTTTTACAGGGAAAGGTACCAGAGTCAAAAGTTTTGGGAAGGTTCAATATTATATGTTTTCTATGAACTGTCAGTTGATGACCCACAAATTAACAGTAACTTATTCTTCACAATACTTCAGGTGAATTGGATTCATGGTGCCTTTTTGCATGATTTTTTTTTAATAAGAAGAGATTCTATGACTGGTTATAAAAGACCTCTGAAGCTCATCTAGTCATATCTTTGAACAGGATTTCTAGGCTGTAAAGAGACCAAGTCACATAGGTTTTGCCTAGCTGCATATGAAAATACCCATGGATGGAGAATCTGTGACTTTCTTGGTGACCTGCCCCAAAACTGTACTTCATCCTTGCAAGAATGTTTTTCCTTCCATCCAGAGTCTTCCAAGCTGCAACCTGTGGTCACCAACTTTTGCTTTACTGTTTCTCCTTGCTTTACCAAATGACTTCTCAAATTGTTAGAAATAAATTCAATATTGTTCCCTGCCTCCCACCTCCACATTGTTGAGGATGACTCCTAAAAGCCAAAAAAAAAAAAGTCGAAAAGCCAGCTATTATGTCTGCACAGGTATTTCGGAAGTATTGAAGCTCTGCCCTGAGACTTTGCAGTGCCCTGTCTGCATCCACACCACCAGTACTTAAAACTTTTAGGAGGACCTGCTCACACCTGGTGCTAAGAAATACCATGATTCCACAGGCCACCCAGGTCATCACCCAGGAAGGCTTTCTGGTCCTTGGCTAACAGCTCATATTGCTTGTATTTCCTGCTCAGCAGGACAGGCTTCTGGTTGCATGGAAAGCTGAAGGGTACAAAATGGTTGCAGTTACTCACAGCAAGTCCTCTGTCTGCTCTGCTTATCTACAGGGCTTGGGAGGATGTGAAGTTGAAATGAAGGGTCTAGCCCCTGTTGACAAGACAGATCATCAAGTGAAGGAAATCTGATTCTCCTTTTAATGTAGTTCAGCCTAACACTCCTAATCCATGTTGAGAGTTTACAGTACTTGGAGAACAATGTGTCTGTTTTCCTACAGAGCTACCTATAAGCATGCCAGAAAACTGTAGAAAGAAAGAAAGGAGGAAGAAAAGGAAAGAGGATGTGTGTCTTGACTGGAGCCAGTGTTTATAATATAGAACAACTACAATCACACCATTACAGTTTGACAGAGGACATTTCTTCACAGAGCTAAAACCAGTAATAATGCCTAGCTTTTATGCAGTATTTCTCATCAGAAGACCTCAAAGTATCATTGATAGCAGCTATTACAGTTCAGCCACAGGCATCCTTGGCAGCACATCTCTGATTCCATACTATCCTGGCCTAGGAGAAGTGTTGAGGCACTGTACAGCCCTACATGCAGCTGCTACTCACATCCCTGGCAAATCACACTCCAAGACACAGAAAGGAATTAAAGTGTATTCGGAAGAAAATGGTGTCAAAATGTCATCAGGCCCACATCACTGCAAGTTTTATCACACTGCAGGCACATCAGGTCTGGAGACCTCCTTTCCTCTGGGTCACAATCAATGATAACGTTACGCTGATTCTGAGGGTGCATTATGATCCCATACTACAAAGGAGAAGCAAGCTGCAATGCCTTGATAATCAGCAGTAGATCCATGTAACCCCAAAAGCTTGATATGACTGAAGTACATGGCAGGGACAAATGAGAAGCTGAATATGGAAGCCAGTAGAAGAGGTTTTTTTAATGACTTAAGCCCACAGGATTGGCATGGAAAGAAAGGACAGTATTTTCTTTCCTCAGTTTTTGACTTTGTCTTCTGCACAGTTGGGTGGGGGGTGCTTTTACATCTAATGAACAAGGAAAAATTTTAATGAACTCACAGGTGGGCATAGCCCAAAGTTCAGGCTCAAGAAACTGTAGAGCAGAGATGCAAGGAGTTCTTATATTTATTTACTGCAATTGTACAGGCACCAGTTCATGTTGACAGAATGCACTTCTTCCCTGCTTTGGAGCTATAGGCTAGAACACAGCAGGTCTTTCTCTACTTTCTCTTAGTGAGCAGAAAAGCCAGGAAAAAAGCTTCTAGGAATATCCGAGATCAAAAGACATCAAGATCACAACCTTACTGTGGTAGATCAAGGCATGGGCTGCATTACTGAAACATGACTATTCGTACTGCACAACTGCCTGCATACTCCCTGTAAGCTCTCTACTGCCAATCCTCGAGGCAGCACCAAGGAACCATTCAGGAAGCTGCATGTGGCAGGAGCATTCTCAGTGGGCTGCATGATTAATTTTCTTGAGTATTTTTGAAGAGAAGATAATTTAGGTTCTGCAGACGAGAGCTATGCCAGGCCATATACTCTGTGAGCCAGAGAATAACCCTATTTTATCAGCAGCAAACATAACCTGAAAGCCTGAAATGACCATATTAAACAGGTGATCCATCTCTCAGAAGAGTGGTATGAGTATCATTAACATTAGAGAGAAAGAATAATATCTGTGTAGGAAAATAACCAAGATTGGGGAAAATAAGGATATATGGCTTTGCAAAGTTCAGCTCAAAGGCTGGAATATTACAGCAGCTTTGACACTTGCTGCTCTCAAGGAAAGACA
>WYDI02022066.1:0-74641 GCA_009867235.2 Psittacus erithacus | reverse complement strand
TCCTGCCTCTGCTTCCTCCCGGCTTCCCCTCCTCCCAGGGCAGAGCATGAGGCTCAGAAAGTCCTTGATCAATGTAAGCATTCTAAGCAGTAGCTACAAACATCGGTATTATCAGTCCTGTTCCCAGACTAAAAGTTAGAAACACAGTGCTGCACCAGCTACTAAGAAGGAGAAAAAATGACTACTACTGCTGAACCCAGGACACCCTTCAATCCCACTACCTTTTGCATTATAAGCTCCACTCTGCAAGTTCAAATATAAGTGTCTTTTTATTACAAATATTTGAGGAAGCTAAATGAAAGGCTGCGCATAGGTCAGCTCTCACATTCTGTCAATCAGCTCCTTCCAGTCTTCATTTTCAATATACCTTACACCACACAGTAAGCACAGGAATCAAAACTTATTTACCTTTTAAAACATCCAAACTATTACCATCACCAGCTGTTTCCCATCCAAGACTTGGAAAGGCTGTGGGTTGGTTTGTTTTTTTTTTTTACTTTTGAGAAAGAAATCATCTATTTGTCTACAAGCACAACAATAATTAAAATAATCATATACAAGTTTATTTACATTATGGTGTTTTTTAAAATCTGTTCAGGACTTCCAGAAGTGAAAGATTAATTTCTGTAACCTGCATAAGATGAAGAAGGCGTCCACCTGCTGCTGTCTCCCCATCGTCTTCACAATCCTGTAAGAATGTCTGCTTATCTTCACAGTATATCCTTAAAAAGAAATAAAAGAAAGGAAAAAAAAATAACAGAAAATAGATTCAAAAAAATGTCAATCAACTAAATAACATTTTGGCATGATTAATGATGTATCAGAGATGATGAGGGTGGTGAAGCACTGGAACAGGCTGCCCAGAGAAGTTGTGGATGATCCATCCCTGGCAGTGTTCAAGGTCAGGCTGGATGGGGCTTTGAGCAACCTGGTCTACTGGAAAGTATCCCTGACCACAGCAGGGGGGTTGGAACTGGATGACCTTTAAGGTCCCTTCCAACTCAAACCATTCTATGATTTATGATCTTCCATACACATGCGTATCAATTCTATTTTTCTACTAAGGGCACTTACATGAAAACAGGATGAGGCTTAGGGTAAACCACAAACACTTATCTGTACAGCAGAACAAGTTTTGGGAAGCCTTTATTTAGACTTTAGCTACTTCACATTTACAGTGGTAATGACTCTGGAGTTAAGTCCCTAATCAGAAAAATCCTTAGGTTTTTAGCCTAATAATTACACCTAGCTGAAACCAACTCTGTCAGATACAGGTTCAAATTATGGTACGCACAAACAAGCTGGAAGAACTTGGACAAAACCTTTACAAGTAATTAGTTAGGTCTACATTTCAGCAGCAGTGTGAAACTATTAGCGAAATTCACCTTCAGATTCTCCATGCTATCTCCTTCCTCAGGGGACACTCCAGGAAATCTGGGGTGAGCAGGACAGCTGCTCAGATCTAATTTTCCAGAAGTAATGCTCTCACATCAACTGTTTGTTACCAGTTGATTTCATAACTTCCAAACTTAGTTTATCCAACACACAATACAATGACAAAGAACCTTTCAATGAGAAAGATGCAGGAAACGACAAATACGAAGCGAAGTTTCTGTTGCCTTTTTGAAGTTTATTTAGATAGTATGAGTGAAAGAAGCCAGAAAATAATCAGCAACAACAGAAATCCCTTCTTTTTAAAAACCTTTTGCTTAGGTAGATTTTTTGGTTAAGTAAGCTTTCACTCGCTCTCATTTGATGATTCATTAGGATCATGCCAGGATGCGTATGAATGGATCAGCCTATAAATGGTTTTTTAAATGACTGGTTTTCCAGTAACGAATGGGGCTCCTTTTACCGTCATTTACATTCCTCAGAAAACTTACATCACTATCTGGACTGAGATCAATTAATTTCACATAAGCTGTGCTCACAAAAGTTGCCAGAGACAGACCACTACCAAACTAATATTTACCTGTTTCTCATTTTCTCTGAAGTTTCCAGTATTTCAGCTGAAATTTCACACACCAGATGTCTGCATCAGGCTTTATGTTTCCACTCTTATTTCAACTAAAAATTTTAACCTATTTCTAAATATAAGGTTGGGGAGGAAAGAAGTTACTTCACCCATGTAAAAACACATTTAGTTCAAGACGTTCTAGAATTTCCATATTCACACATATTAGGCAAAATTTAAAAACCCATGTTCAAATCCACTTTCAGTCTTTTTTTCTTTCACCAATCCTGTTTTACTATCTTAATATATTTCCTTCTATATGTTTAACATTCTCAACCTCAAATTCAAAATAAAGCCTAAAACTTTTACCCTACAAATAAGAAACTCACTCCCGTAAAGACTTAACAGCAAGGAATTATTTGATGAATTCATCTTTCCTCATGTAATGCACTCCTTTATCAAAGAATGCCAAAAAAAAAGAAAAAACAGACCCCAAAAAACCAAACCACTCTTCATCTCTCACCTGTATGCATATATGTTGTGGGTAGCACTTGCAATTTTCTTATTCTCATATAATTTTTCAAGAACTTTTTTTACCTTTAAAAAAACAGAAATAAGATTCCTTTTAGAATGGGAATTTCATACACACCATCTCATCTCTACGATGCTATGGTTATCACTGATAAACAAGTATACAAGTATCTCCTTCTTAATACCAAAAAGAAACACCTTTTTTTTTTTTTTTACACTTCAATGTAAAATAAATATTTAGTGTTGTAACTCAAGAAGTGGCTTCTCAGTACTCTATTGCTAGTTTCAAATAATTTTTCTGTGATACTGAAAACAGCTGTTTCTTGAAGGAATGCACCTTCAAATGTCACCCAGTCCAACCCCCCTACAATGAGCGGGGACATCTTCAACTAGATCAGGTTGCCCAGAACCACATCCAGCCTGGCCTTGAACGTCTACAGGTGCGGCGCATCCACCACCTCTCTGGGAAACCTGTGCCAGCGTTTTACCACCCTCATTATAAAGATTTTTTCCCTCATATCTAGCCTGAATCTCCCCTCTTTTAGTTTAAAACCATTATCCCTCACCCTATCGCAACAGGCCCTGCTAAAAAGTCTCTCCCCATCTTTCTTGTACGCCACTTTTGCTGAAGATGTAGAAGCATCAAATCGCTTTACTAAACAAGAGAGGGTAAGATATAGAAAACATTTTTAATCAGCATGAAGTATCAATTACACCTGCTGACTTTTTCTCAACTGTAACACTAAGCTGTAAGCTGGAATACGACACAACTGCCTTCACCTATTTCATGAAAACATGATGTTTAGAAAGCTCTACTACATTTTGAATTTCTCCTTTTTCCCCAAACATGTTTTTTTCTCCAAACATGTTTTTTTCCCCAGAGTTTCCATTTCACAGAAAGAATAATGATTACAGAAAAGTTCTATTATGGGTCTGGAAGAGTCAGTATTTCCCAGAAAAGATATTCCCACCATGTTCATCCCTCTGACCTTAAGAAGTACCAAATTCAAAACATTTATCAGTATTAGTTCATCTTCTTTTTCTAATTAAAAAAGCTAACAATTGTTCAACTCTTTCCAATTTGGTCTAGCAAAAAAGTAAGCTTTGATCAAGACACTGGTTTAGCGCACAATAGAAAAATCAGTATTACTTTGAGCAAAACATCACTGAAGTTGAGAAAGCTTGGGAAAACATGCTTGGTGAACAAATTGCCTTCCACTCCAGGGAAAAATGTCTCTGAGGAGCAATCAATATACATATTTAATTTCTGCCTTAGCTACACTGTGCTATCTGCAATTCTCTGGCAAAAATTCACAAATTTGCAATTACAAAAATCACCTCAGATATGAGACCTCTATGAAAAACCTCCTATTATTAACAGAGAATGTTGCTTCAGACACGTTTTTCCTTTCCCCACGCCCCTCAGGCCCCAAGGGGAATACTGAAAAAAGGCAACATGTATTACTTAACACACATTCATAAATACATTTCAATATATGGACTTAGGGTACTAAGCATATGAAACAATCATCACCTTTGACATTACTTATTTGTCACCTACCAGGCTCCTAAAAACATACCTTAATGATTCGTTATGTGTATTAGCGATAAACCTCCCAGACAAGCATCTTATAGCAAAGCAATAGTTTACCCTTTTTCCCACTGTAGCTCCCAAGCCTTTTTTTTTTTTATTCTGTTCCAATCTCTATTATCCCTGCTTTAGGAAATTAAGGGATGCAATTCTTTACATGTCAGTGAGGCATCTGCTCATAGAAGATGTAAGATGCTTAAACAGACCAGTTCTTAGTCTCGCTTACTAAATCAATGTCAAGTCCAAGAGCCACATAACTTTTAAATGTCTGAATAAGCCAAACTGAGACAAGGAAAAGCAGCAGTACCAAATTATAGCCTACTACCTGACATGCCTATCACTTTCTGTTGAACTCTAGCTAAGGTATCTAACCTACCAGTTAGAACTCTTCTGCAACAGACAGTCACTGATGCAACACCATCTCAAAAGCTCTCCATGAAGGATGCAGGGAACTGAAGACCAACAAGTCTTATGTCCATACTAGGCAAGGTAACAAAGAGGAAGCAAAACTCACAAGCCCCCAAAGACAGCTTAAAATGTTAGAGCTTTTGTATAGAGAAATATACCTCAAAGCCCTGTCAATATGTCAATATTCTTTCAGGGACGCTGAACATGTAGTAGACCTAGCTCACCTGGAATTTTACAACTCATCTGACGAGATCCTTTACCAAAACTTCTTAAAATAAAAGCTAGAATTGTATAAAAGGAAAGAAAAAGATTTTCTCAAGGTTTAACTGTCAGTTAATGACAAGAAAATATGAGTAGATCAGTACTTTCCCCACTACATAGGGATCATCAAATGAGACTGATGTTGATGAACGCAAAGTGATGTGCAAAGTGACTTCAAACTAGTTATTAGCATTTACAAAAAGAGATCTTGGAGTTATAAAAGACATTTCTATGAAAACACCAGCTCAGCGCTCAGTAGAGGGCAAAAAAGTAAACTGAAAGGTATTACTAGAAAAAACATGGAAAACAGAAAAACTCTACAGGCCACTGATCACTTGGAGTGATTGCATCTTCAGCGCTGTGCATAGTTCTATTATGCATCTCAAAGTTACAGCATGCATTGTATGCACCAAAAGATACTGGAGGTCTTCAGCCCATAAAACCAGAAAACTAAGGTCTATTAAAATTGATAGATGTCTATAAAGTCCAACTGCATAGAGAAAGTAGAGAGGTGCAACAAAGTTTTGAGTGACTGGATCACAGAAAACATAGAAAGGCGATTTCATGCAATGGTGTGGATTCTGAAAGTTAATTCTGATGCTAGAAGCAACGGGACAAATTCCACAAAGGATACAAAAAACCTCAAAATCAGAAATATTCTTAAATGTAATGTAAGAAAATAGTACCTTTTTTTTTCATCTAATAGTAAAGAATAGCAGGATGCACTGCAGAGCTGATATGTAGAGCTATTTATCCAACAGTGATGCTGAGAAACTGATGGTCACTCAGACAATATTAGCACAGGAAGATGCAAAGATAAGACAGACTAACGTATATGGCTAATCCCAAGTATCTCAGAAATATTTTGTCAAGCTCAAAATACAGACAGGAAGAGTAGTATTGATCTCTACTAACTTGTCTGGGTGTCACCACAGGAGCCAGATGTGCCTGGAAAGTACTCCTTCGATCTGTAATTGGGTTTCCATGATGTATGGGTGGCAGCTCTTCATCTGCTGATCACAAATAATGAAGTGTTTGTTTTCTTTTAAGAGTACTGAAAAGATGTATATGGCTGCATAAGTAAAGAATGTCTCAACTTTAAAAAAGGGATTTGTTGAAGTAAAGTACACAAGATGATATACAGAACCACCAAAAATTATGCTGGTTTATTTTCTTCTTACAATTGTTTTTAATCCTTAATATAATTTTTATGTTACTAATTTTACTCAAAAGCTGCATAGACAACCAGAATCTTAAGGCCTCTCTCCTCTAAACTATTAATCAGAATTAACAAGGCATATTATTTTACCTTCTTGACTTCTAGATGTAATGTAATTTAACATTTTAATTGGATCTTCATGAAGGGGTTGACAATCTAGGACAAAATCATCTCCACCATCATCATCAACTTCTTCACTGGTTTTCTTAATATCTGGTTCTGTTAAGATACAAGTAGTAGAATTTATTACATATTTTTTGTGAGACAAGTAAGACAAAATTTCAAATTCTTTTTCCCAAAACCTCTGGCTTTTCAGTTCAAAGTTTGTCATTAAAAAATTATGAAACACAGAATAGTAACTTGATTACAACACATTCCATAAATTCTGAATTTAGAGTACAAAATAATCTGATGTTTCACAAAAACTCCAGTCATTTACTGAACATCTGGAGAAAAATGTGCAGCTGCTGCTCAACAGCACTTCATGAGGTTATAAAATCATTATGTTTGAAATATCTTTCTGGACATGCTTCAAGCATTCTGTGATTCCTAAAATGCTCTTTACCTTCATGCATAGGACATACAAAAAATAATAGTCAATAGCAAAAGAGTAAGTATCACACAAAATTTGCGCTCTGACAGCTGAGTTTATACGGAATCTACCATACGCATATGTTAATTTAGAATGCCTATGATGTGGTGTTGATGCAGTTTTTATAACAGAGGTATTTTCCACAAAAAAGCAGACTGGAGACATAGCATATTCAAAAAGCCCAGAAAAATCATTAGACGTATTAAGTAGAAGCCACAAGGTTGCTGGCAAAATAAGCAACAAATTTCCAATGCTGTCAGTAAAATTTTCACTTCTCAGTATCTACTCCTTCAAGTTACGTCAATGAAAAATGACTTTTTAAATATCTGTGATGCAGCAACAAAATGCACAGTTTATTGAAAACTAGACCTTATCATGAAGTAGCACTGATTTTTGTCCACCCCCTCTTCAGTTTCTTATTCCTCACAGGACTGAGGTAACATCTATGACACAGAAAAATACTTCTATTTCCTTTTGCCACAAGTGCATGCATGCATGGCACTCATGCATTTCACAGCAATTTAGCATTTTAATGCACAAACCCCCAAACAAAATAACCCCCACCACTCTCTGAAAGTAAAACTGTGAATTTACACAAACTCTATCACAATAACAGTAACAGCAGAAGAATCACTGCAACCCTAATGATGAGGTACTTCTCATCCCAATATAGTAAAATTCAATTAAAATGGAATACTTGGTCATTTGTCTGTATATTTCACTGATGTTTATCTTCTCTTGAGGCTAATCCAAATCCTCTAAGAGTACACTCAACAACAGAAATTAATTACTGATATGAATAATTCCTTTACAGAACAGAGGACAATGCATTGTACCTGTATGCAGCACTTCACTTTCATGCAAGTAATTTAATTCCCGAGAGAACTAAAGACCTTGTTCTAGTTCACGGAGGCCACCCCCTTTTGTCCCTACTGCTTTTTAAAAAGGGAAGCTATCACTGTAAAACAACAAGCCATGACACTGGAGACTGTTGTTTTATGTTATTCAGATCCAATACAAAACTGGGCATAAAGCTTTAACTTGTAATGAAATCTTACTTTGCAGTTTAACAAAAAGTAAATTGAGAAAAACCACGTGTTTTCTGAAGTACCTGGATCTGATGACTGTGCCTTTTCAATCAGAACTTCTCGTATCTTCTCCACCCATAAATAAAGTATACTTTCACCAAGGTTCTGTCTGGAAGTTAAAACTCACAGTGAATGATGATAATTTTTGCAGATTTCACTTGGAAAGAACACCAAATAACATACATGTTTCAGACATGTAGAAATGTAACATTATAATCTAGTGAGATATAGAGCTTAGGCTTGTGGAAAGTCCTGCCTCAGTAGCTCACTAAGTGAAATACGTGATACCCGCATCACTATATACTCTTTGTGGCTTGCTTTATTTTTATTTTTCTTTAACATTAAAAGCACCAGTTCTGAAGGAAAACAGGCAACTGGCAGAAGCTTTATGGCCATTAAGGAATGGGAAAGCAACTGTGTAATTAAAAAAAAGATGGACGGTCCTCAGTATTTTGAAAAGACTACTAAGCTAGGACACTGCAGATCTTGCTCTGGATCAGTTTTCTCTACAAAAAGTACTGTCTGCCAGTGGTGAGCTCCTTCAGCTGCTCTGTGGCTGTATGAGACTCTTTCCCCTCATCTTTGGGAGAGGGCTCTTCTTTGCAAGAGCCCCCTCACAAACGTCTCTTCCCTTCTTCTCTTCTTCCCCCTCAAGCAGACAGTGCACACATAGCAGAGGCTGTTCTGTTAATGCTGGACTACGATAGCAGGTCAGGGGCAGTAGACACAGTGGAGCATTGGACTGATATACTAGAGTATGGGTAACTAGCAGTCCTATAGCACAGGGAAGTAAAGATTTAGATCTAGAAGTCTTTAGCCAGGGGGCAGAGGTGTGTATTAAGGTCCTGGGGAAACATGGGATGCACATATTTTTTATGTCCACATTCAGAGTTAAGAAATGCTGCCTTAAGGTGCATCAGGACCCAAACGTCTCAAAATATATTTAAAATGGTATCCTGAAAAATTGTCTTCATATTTTAATATGTTTATGAAGTATGCACGTTTGTCTCAAAAACAAAACTAAAGATTTAGGGCTGTAGGTAACTCCTAGTTTCTCATTAATTTTATTTCTACTGCCACCATCTGGGGTACCACGCAAGTACATACTGGTGACAAAATTACCACAGAGCTTTTCACTTAAAATCCTCATGCATTTTTAACACTTTAAACTCAATTTTACTTGCTTATCTGTTGCTTAGTTAGAAAAGAAACCCAGTTCATCAATGTAACTGAGCAATTACATAAAAAAAACCCCATGCAAGCTAAGTGCTCTCTTTTTAATGGCATTAAAAAACTTTCTTATGTTCAGATTTCAGTGTTTTGGGCAGTCATGAGAGTCATGTGCTTCCTTATGACATATTTTCATTTCATTTAGTTTATATTATCTTTGGGATCTGAAAGAATTAAATAAACCATATAAAATACCTAAATTTACTGTTCCAATTTCACTGCAATTCAAAACTAAGTAATTTGAGTACTTCTAAATGTTCCATTTATTCTCATGCATTCATTATGCATTGTTGTTGGCTGTGCACTGTGATAATAAACAGTCCACTATGTTACAGATCTAATTAATAGATTCTACATGAGTTTAATTTGCCTTAAAATCTACTTATCCCTTAGCTATCTTTAAAGACTCTTTTGCCACTTACACTCTAAGACACAAATGTCCTACAGTTTAACTTCCAAATGCAAAATAGATGCAGGAATCTCGTATTTCACAGCACCAATTCATAAGCAATCTCACAGATTCTAAAGGGAATCTATTCTACTAGGAGTCAAAATGAAGACTTCTATCCTTACAGAAGACCAGGTCTAAAGAATATAAATTTGTCCGAGTTTAATACAATTTGTCCTTGCAAAATGCTTAGTAAGTACACAACATCTTTAAATATTAGACTTATAAAATAAACTTGCTGGTTTATGGCTATTGCAGCAATCACTTCACAAATACTAGCTCAGGCGGATACTTCAAAAGCATACACTGAGCAGGGCAGGTAACTGAAAATACATTGTGTCCTGTCACTATATTCCACAGTCTCTAACTTACATATATATTTCTTCCAAGCTATTTGCTAGTTCCAAATAATCTTGTCCTCGAAGCCAAGGAGCACTAGAATGAAAACAAATACAGTGAAAATCGTGCCTATACATTGATTCCAACATCTCAACGAACATTCATTTTAAAGTAAATGTGATAAACACCTCGAAAAAAACCACTGTCAATCATTGACACTTCCCAAGATTCCAGTTGCAAACGTCTTGGTAAAAGCATGATCATGCAGTTCTTCTTCAAGACTCCTTGATTGGGCTGCTTTTTCTTTCTTCAGATGAAAAAAGTAGACTCATTTTTCATGGCAGGCCACTGTGACTCCAGAGTCACTTTACATATTATTTGCTTACATTTTCTAACAACTTCAGCACCACAGAATCTATTACATTTAGAATGTCCCGTCAGTTCTGTATCTGTATCTTCCTGGTCTCATGTTACACTATAAACTTTCCCTCAAGTTTACCAGCAATATTTTGTATTGCCTTGTCAATACTGATAACCAAAACTCAGCAGATATGCTGTGTGTCATGTCCTGCAGGTCCATCTGTCATCCACATCAGGGACTTGACTTACACATCTCCATTCTCATCTCATCTACATGTCAGGAGACAAGGAGAGAGCAGGGAAGGAAAAGAAGAAGGCACATGCCATGGCTCCATCCCAACAAGAGTCAGTACTCAGGTGAAAAGCACATCTTTCAATCTGAAACAAGGACCCAAACAAGAGGGGTATACACAAGGAAGCGACAAGACATCGCTCCAACACAACAGGCACCAGCCACCATACCTCCACATTCCAATTGCTACCTTGCCACAAAATAATGCTGCAAGAATTAGAGATGAGGGAAGAGAGCAACCTGCCACAGGGAGCTCCATAATATGGCTAGCTCAGGAGGAAGGATAGAATATTCTTGCTGGAAACATCCCTCATCCCCACTATACTTTAATTCAAGGAGTCATCTTAACTAAACTTCGATTTACACTGCAAGCAACTACAAGTGGTAATTCAGAAAAAAAAAATACAAATGTTTGAAAGAAAACTTCACTTACTTTAGTTGATAAATCGGTGGCTCTGCAGCTGGATATCCTGGAGGCAAAATCACCTGAAAAAAACTGAACATAAGTATTCACTCAACTACTCTCGTTAGCTGAGCTCTACTGATGGACTCAAAGGTTGAGCACTAGGACTACAACTACTGTCACAAATCAAGAAAATAGTTGGCTATGTTGCTGCAGAATGACAAGAAAACCTGGATATCTGTATTTGGGATTCCAGTGACGGTAACGCATACAGACATTATATTTCATGGTGCAATTTTTGTGGAACAAATGCCATGCAAAATAAAGTGCAGAAGAAATTTTAAAGGAGCTGCACATGTGGTTACCGGACTTCTTTAAGTGGCAATATACTTTGGCATTTCTTTCACTATGTAAACTTACTGGTTTCAGTTCTGTAATCATAAACTAGCAAGTTACACAATTAAGTTGATCCAAATTTTTTTTGCCTCCACGTTTTCCACAAAGTAAATCTAGAAGCAACTGCAGCAGATTCACTGAGATGTCCAACACAAAGTCAATATAAAAAATATTTTAGAAATTAGTCTTGGGAAAAAACCACTGAAATTCATTTTTGTCATGTGTGGAATTAGGATATATAACTACTGAAAAAAAAAACCACATATTAATGTGTTACAGGAACAATCACTGAAGTCTATCACAGATTCCAATCAAAAGCTCCTTAATACATCTGAATAGATAATGAATCCTATTTAAAAGGGTTTCATGCAGGCACAAGACTTTGCCTGCATCAGTCAAATTCTGTGCCAAACTCCTTAATACTGCTTTACCTGAAGACAAAGGGTCCATTTTGGTTGATTCAGGCAATCATTAATCTTAATACAATAGATTTTTTCATTTTCATCAACAACACACCAATCTTCACCATATATGGATGAAAGGGCTTCAATTTCATCAATCTAGAAAAAAGCATTATGCAAAAAATAAATAACCTCTCCCAGCACCCACAGCCTTGTGTGTCAGTCTCAGTTTTAAGTCTCACTCTTCCACAGCTTATTTACAGACCTGACAAGTACTACACCGGAAGGCCATAAATACTGTGGACCCAGTCCTGACTCACAGTGTAAGTTACCGTTGCTCAGTTTTCTCATACACACAACAGCTTTTCTATTTTTATGGGTAATCCTATAATTCTCAGCAATGACAAGGTGAGAAAAGACAGGTGGATCAGCTACAACCCACCCCTGCAGTTCCCAACCAGCACTGCTCCCGGCTTGGCCATCGATCCGCCTGAGGGAAAACACCCCAAGGTCTTCCTCCGAGCTCTTACTAAGTAACAGTGATTAAAGTCATCCAGAAAATTCCCACAGAAACCGGAGAGCCACTTTCCACCTGGAAATTAAACACCTGGTCTTCAGTGCAAATGTGCGGTCACCCACTGGTGCTAAGCAAAGACAGCCCCGCTGCCGCTCGGACAGCACCGCGGGCCCTGGGCACAGAGCTCCTCCTCACACGGCCGGGGCTCACCAGAAGCCACCGGAACCCACCGCTTTCGAGGCGCTGCTCACACTGCTCGCGCCAGGATGCGGCAGCACGGCAGGATCCGCGCTGCTCGCCGCAGCCCAGCACCCTACCGCCGCTCACTTGCTGCTGAGCCGCCTCCGGGTCACTCGCCGCCATAGGTACCAGACAGGAGCAGGGAAAGAGCATGCGCCGAAGGAGAGATTGCGCAGTGGTGGAAGTGAAGCTGCCAGCGCTTCCTTCCGCTAGCACACCCTGCTCACCTCTCTGAGCCAGCTTCTGCCGTGCGGCGCTCCCAGGAGCTCCCCGGTCCTGCTGCTTGTCTGCGCTTCTCTTGGAACTGGCTGTGCTTAACCAGTTCGTCCCAGCCTCCCTACCTTCCCCGCCAATGGCCCGTGTTCCTTATGCATCTCAGGGCAAGACTGTTCGACGGTCTAAACCACCTCCTTTGGACACCAAAGCACAGCTACATCCGAACTTGATTCCCAGATTGAAGTAGCATCTCCTTTTACGCTATCCGTAGCGTACTGCCATGCAATTCCCTGACCCACTCTTGAGTGTTGCTGAAAGAAGGGTGAACTCGAGAGATCTGTTTCCAGGTTAGGTTTAACTGCTGTCTCGGGTAAAGGAAACTCGATACATTCCTGAAGTAAGTAACAAAATACTCGGATCAAGATGTAGCATTAATAAACTGTTACAAAATCTACTTCTGTTATGCATTGCCACAGAATCAACATCACACTTGTCAGGTGGTATTTTTTGTCTTATTCATTGCATTATTTTTAAAGGGTATAAGCAGTCATATTTCAGTGACAATTTTGCAGTCATTTTTACCTTGCATTCATGTCACTCAAAACGAGCTATTTGCATTCTTATAATTGCATGATTTCTTCTAAAAAAATGACTGACCAAAAACATAGGTTTTCCAAGCAGGTTCCATTAAAGTTATAGAAATGCAGATAATTTATTTAACACTGAAAGCTTTATGTATCTAACTCTTTTAGACAGCACTGATCAGTAGAGACCTCCTTTTGCTTGAGTGTAAAGTATGGGTGTCATCTTTTTTGCAGTTTGTAGTTCATATGTTTTCTTCCAGTGTGTTTTTATAGTTGTGAGAAATACAAGGTAAGGTTTGTTTTCCCTTTTGTCAAAAGCCGGAAGATTCTGTGCCTGCTCTGGAGAACAGGATTAGAGTTCAGAATGATTGTGACAAATAAGTCATACATTCTAAACCCAAAAAACAGCAATACAAAAAAAAAAAAAAAAACACAACTGGAATGCAACAGAGTAGAGACAAGATCAGCACTGTGTTATCTACTGCATATATTCAGAATTGAGAACTACTGGTTTCACAGCAGCTCCGCAGAAACTATTTGGGAGTTCATTCCAAGCTAAACATTTGCCAACAGTGCTGTGCTTTTGCTTAAAGGAGAACCATCATGCCAGGATGTCCAAACACATCTGAGGTGATGTAAGACATGTGAGGTAATCCTGCTTTGTGTGGAACCACTAAAGCCCCAGATGGAATTCTGTGTCCAGTTTTAGGACTGCTCTTTAAGAAGAATGAGCACTAACTAAAGTCTGGATTAAAGCAATGAAATCAGGCAAGCCTGAACTCTGAAAGGACTGAAGAGGAGTTTGTTAGTTTAAAGAGAAGGCTGACAAACACAGACATCCTTAATATGCTACCGATTGCAGCAGAGAAGGGATTACATTTTTCCTCCCTCTCGAATGCAGGAAAGATGTGACATACAAAAGTTTAATTTTGAAGGTTGTTGAGAGATTCAAATCATACTATGGAGAATTTGCCAACAATGAAGCCAGTCTTCCTGATTGAAAAGGGGTGGTGGTGTGATAATCATTTACACACATGCTGTTGCAAACATGGGCATGACACTATGTGCTGGTGAAGCAACATGTTACCTTACATTACAGGAAGGAAGGGTCAGATAAATAAGAGGAAAAGCTAAGCACTGAGGACTTATATTAAGCTGTCATCTGTGCAAGGTCTAAAAGAGGTTAGGCCTGGAGAAAGGTAGTCTTGTCTTGGGGCAAGAACATGGGACAGATTGCTATGAAAGCAGCAATTCCTAGAACACTTATGTGAATGTATTCTTGGGCTTATAGTTCTATTGGAAATTAGATTACTGTTACTAACTATGACCTTAATTTGAGGGCTAAGTTACCTTATGAATTTAAAGAGAGAACTATGATATTGCAAGATATTTTTAGCTTTCTGATAGCAACTTCTATAGAGTGCTTGTGCTTTTATAAGTTGCTAGTTTTAACTTAGCTGAACAAACAAGTTCACATGACTACACGTTATTTGCTATTAAATAACTTAAAGTTGTTATTGACATTTTTTATGATTGTTGTTGTCTATAATCCATATAAAAGCTTTCATATGAAGTATTTCAGCAACCTCCCAGGAAAAAACTGCACTGGATAAAAAGACACAGAAAATAAATCACTAAAAGTGTATAGACTGTAGACATCTCTGACAGATTTCTGAGGATTTGTAATGTCATAATTTAATGTCATAATAATGTAATTTCATTGGCAGTCATATTTGTGATAAGTCTTACTAAATTGAAATGGAGATAAATGTAGTTAATGAATCTCCAACATGTTTATATATACTAAATTAATAACAGAGTAGCTGAATTGATGTGATGCACAGGAGCACTTAACAGCTAATTTATTTGGTTGTATAAAATGAACATTCCTTTAAACCCAGATATGAATTATCCAAGAGCTTTCAAACTAAGGATAACAGCGTAATAGTGTAATTAAATATTTGAAGTCTTCTTTCAGTACATAACTGAAACTTACTGTTCTTTATGGTGAGGTGTCATCCAAATTGATACTCTTCACAGCAATCCATGAACTTTGATATTTAAAATGGTTATCAGATCTAACCTTTGGCCCTTCAGTTCTGGCTTTATGAACTATAGATAGCAAACAAAAACACTTAAAGCTCAAATCAGTTAAGCAAAAGAAGACCCTGAAGGTCAGAAAGTGGCCCAAATTACTACAGGGAATTCAAATTCTTTGTTCTGTCTTGTCAAGGCAAGATAATACACTGGGTAATTACTGATGCCTTTCTGGAACCAGAATCTAATCCTAGAGCACAAAAAGCTTAAACCAGATAGAAATAATATTCACATTGTTAAGGACGCAATATTTTCACAGATGGCATAAATAAGGACGGTATTTAAATGCAATGTATGTAAAAGTTACCAACAATTTTAAAAGAAAAATTTCAAAATCAGAAATGCTTTTTGATTTAATGACATACTGCTCACATTCTACTACCAAATTTGTCCAGAGGGAGGAGGTAAATAGACACATTTTAATGCCACCATGCGGGGGAGGGGAGGAGGAACTAGCAGAAAATGTTCATTCTCCCTGTGTATGTAACTGCAGCTCACATGAGCTTTATTTGTAGCAGATTCTTTTCTCCCTCCTAGTCTTTTTTTTAACTTTATGATCTGAAACTCAGAAACTTTAGATTTGTATAATAAACCAAAATGTTACATATATGATGTTAGGAGGACAGTATAGAGTTTGACAGCACAAAGTAGATGCTGATTAGGAATAAAAAGCCACAATTGATATGAGTGAAGAATTCTGATTTGTGACTAAGAATCACATGTAAAGCATATATCAGGAACACTAGAGCTGATGAGATGTTGACTATTAACTTTGATGGGGAAAAAGAATGTGAACACAGAAGAATAAATCAGGATTGAATCACAAATAAATTAAAAATATAGAACTAAGAAATACAGAAGAACTAAAACATCGTTGTAAAATATCAATAACACTGCTTGATTTTGCATACAACAGTTCAAGCGGCATGGTGTATTTGCGACTTCCCTTTTATAAGTAATAAAGGAAGACTAAGAACAAGTAAGGACAATGTCATGTTATGTACTACCTATTATTGCCCTCAGTTCTGTATTCTGGTTTTGAGCAGGATTTTCTTCTACTGAGACTCTGCCAGTACTGTAGCTTTATCTTAATAATAGCTGAATGAGAGCATTAAGTAACTTACCAAAAAAACAAAATTTTCTCTGATGTTCCATTTCTACTTTATATATAATATAAATCTCAGTCTGGGTTATGCAATAAGGAGAATATATCCACTTAAACATAAAGTAGTTCAGCTGGTTTCACTTTCATAAGGATATGTTTTGCTAGTGTGGTCTAAACTGACATAAATTAGCTATAAGGTTCATAGTTACTAGCTCTCCACATGCAGCTGATTTATTGTTTTGGAACTAAAGCCAACCCAAACTGATTCAACCACAAGAATAAAGAAGTGCATTCAACATGCTTAAATCTTGGTGTAAGACTACCTGTCTGGTAAAACTAAGGGGAAGTGTAAGCGACTTACACCTTGGTTAAGAATGTTTCTTCTCTTTCAGCCACAACCCAGTTGTATGATGACTGTAACAATGTACAGTTGTGTTCTGTAGAATTAGAGAAATCCAAAGAATTTTCCATCAAGTAGTAAATGTTTGCAGGTTTTAAAAGCCTCCTGGCAGAAGACAATCAGTCTCACATTTTCTCCTGCTATACCAGTATTCAGATAAAAGGGGCATGTTAAAATGCTCTTCTCCATGGCAGGGGTTTTATTTGTTTTTCTGCTACAGGATATTTCCAGTAACTGCCTGAGCTTGCTCCAGCACTGCTTTGAGCAGCAAAAAGTCAGCATTCTTAATCTCAGCAGTTAATCTGGCTCATGCCATCTACAAATTAACCACATTACATGGTTATTTCTTGCAAAGTATGAAATAAATATCAGCAACAGACTCACATCTGTAAAAATTCCTATTGAGTAGTTCAGAACAACATGAATATTCACTTTGATTGCTCACTGGATGTTGCTTTTGGTAATCCAAGAAGATCCACAGGAATCATGTCTGAGAATGAGAAAGGAGAAGGAGAAAGAAGACAGAGGAATAAAACCCAAGAAAGACAAGTTAAACCTAATACCATTGCTCACCACCTGCCAACTGATGCCAGCCTGTCCCCAAGTACTGCTAATTGGTACTTGGCCAATTCCCCCTTGTTTATATACTGGGCATGACATGCTGTGGTATGGCCCCTTTGGCTAGTTTGGGTCATGTGCCCTGTCTCTGCTTTCTACTCACTTTTTCTGCCCCTCCTCATGGGCAGAGCCAAGGAGACTGAAAAGTCCTTGATCAGGGTAAGCACTACTTAGCAACAAATAAAACATCAGTGTGTAATCAGCATTATTCTCATACTAAATCCAAAACACAGCACTGTACCAACTACTAAGAGGAAAATTAACTCTATTTCAGCCAGAACCAGGACACCAGTAAGCTCTAGTCTGAAGAGGAAGAAAACAGTGTCAGTGCAATAAAGAGTTGTTATGTCATAAATAAAATTGTGTTGTTTCACCAGGGGTAGGAACACAAATGCCAAGTAATTCTTAAATGTCTTCCAGAGGTTCTTCCTTAGTTCATCCCTGGATAAACCTCTAGCAACATAGGTCAATTCTCTTAGTAGAAAGGGGATTAGGGAGATACTGCTTGTCTTCTCTCAGCTGCAAATGGTACATTGCAAAATGAGACATGATCAGTATCTTGTATAGTTGCTAATGATGACATCAGCCACGGTAGTGTGGTTTTTGTTTTTTTTTTCATGTAATAACAATGAAGAGTGGTATTATTTCAAAATTTCCATTTGAAATACTCCTAGTCATAGGGCTTGTTTGCCTGTAGCAATGAATTCAACTAGTTGATTACACACTACGCCCAGCAGAAGCTCCCTCCCTAGATAATTTCTCCTCAGGAAGTGCCATGGCCTTACAACTTCGAATTCGGCAGTTAGGCTGCCCTATTGCCTCATCCCTGAATAGAAGGGGATGTGAAATATACTATACCATGAAAATCATTGACAGAACAGTTCAGTGAGTTCCGTGAAAGGCTGTTTGCCTGTGCATTCAGCCCTGATGTGGGAAGCATTTCATGCTTTCTGCATCACTAATTTCAGCACGTTATCCAAAAGAGGAAAGACATGAAAGAAAAAAAAAAAAAGATAAAAAAAATGATAAGCTCAAAAGGGAAAGAAGCCTTGTTATCAGCAACACTGTTTTTCTTATTTCCACTTCAAAGTCCAAACCACACTGGGTTATTACTCTGGAGCGCAAGGAGGCAAAACATCGGTGAAAAACAGATGCCCCTTGGAGATGCTGGAAGCAGGGGGAGTGTAGTCATCCTCACAAGGACAGCACTGTACATCCAGGGGTCACTGATCTGCAGCACAAGCAACCTGAGCAGGCCCAGGTTTGTGTCAGGCTGTCTTCAGCCTGTGTGGTGGGGCTGAATTCCTTAGCTGCAGGATAAACTCCACCAGCTCCTTATCCCAGAAGAGCCTGCAGGCAACTCCAGCTTGGTGCAGGCAATTACACCATGGGCCTGGCCTTGCCTTTATCTATAACTGCATCAAGAAGTCCTCATGTGAACACCTTTTATAAAGAGCTGGTTTTGTGTAAGAAAATTGACAGAGCTCGAATGACCAAGGAGGAGCTTCCCTCCATAGATGGGATCTGTGAAGCGTGCTGTGGGAGAAGTCCATCCAGGGCCAGGCCAATGCTGCAGGAACATGGGGTTCACAGCACCTGAGGGGACATTAAGATTTACTCACAATGTGCATTTTGTCTTTTTTAAACAGTAATTTTATTAAGCTATTTGTTATCATGCCTTTCTTACTGAGATTCAGAGAAAAACCTGCATTTGCTGGCTGAAGGATAAAGCTTTGCACTGTAAACTGTGCTGTGTTGCGATATTTGTAGAGTAGGGGGATGCCAATACTTTCATTTTATTACAAAAATTATAGTAAATATGAAGAATATTATAAACATTTTAATATAGAATTTGTGTATGTAAAATATAATACAAAATAAGAAAAGGGAGCTTGGTTTTATTGTGAGCAGTTATGGCATTATGAAATATGGCTCAAAGCCAGATGCAAGAGGAAGAAGTAAAGGGAAAATTACTCAGACAGACTGATAACAATAGCCAAGAGCATAAGAGAAGATATGAGCATGGGGATAAAACAGCTAGTGCTCTGAAAGTAAGGACAGCAACTTGAAGACCTGCTTCTAAGGAAAGTCAATGTGGTCCTTCACTGAAACCTCTCAGATGTCGTATACTTATTGCTGAAGCACCCCTGGAAGCAGATCTCTTTAAGATAATTGTCTAAACATAGTAAATTTGTGTTCTTTCTGCAAGTGTGGAGGTGTTCCTTTTCTTCTTTTGATACTTTAGTCTTAAACCAGCTATAAACAACACAGAAAAACATAGTGTGCCTCATTGTTTATGTCTCAAGAGTTTCCCAAGAATTGCTCAGGTTTCAACTTGCCCAATTTTGGAGCAGGAGTTTCATCCTAATCTTTTGAGATAGTTTCTCATGACACCTGTGGCTCCTGCCCTGCCTTTTCAAGCTGTCCTTCGGCATATGACACAGACTCAGTCATGCCTCAACACCACAAAGCTTCCTTAATAAATTCCTGCCGGATATCAGAGGCACAGTGGGAGTTTTCAAAATGCAAACCCCTTCTCAGGCGCTAAAGGCAGAAAAACAAGGTGCTGGCTATTGACTTCAGGTGAAAGGTGCAATAGAGAATAAATAAGGGCAGGGCAAACAGACAGGAAGGAGGGATGGACCAAAAGGGTTTTGAACAGAGGGAGTGCTTTATTTTTTTTGCCCAGCAGTATGCAGTCTCTCACTCTTCCAAGTTGTTTTTGGCCGTGCTGCTCTTAGGAGCAGTGTGTGCATTCACAATCTATTTTTACTTGCACCACTTTCTTATAGGAGACTGAAGCGATTCCCAAGACGACCCTTTATCCCTCTGGTAATACACCTTTTTTGAACTCTCGCAGTTCCCTTCTGAGGAGTTTTGCCCAACCGCTCCGCATCTCTCTGAACTCCTGTCCTTGCCTTCGCGTTCCCCGGTCTGGCGGCTCCCCTCAGCAGGGGCTGGGGCTCTCTCAGGGAGTGCAGAGGGGAGTCCAGGCCACGAGGCCCAACTTCACCCTTCGCGGCCCCTCGGGCAGGCCCCTTCTCCCGAGGACCAGCCTCCCGGCCCTGGGGGGGAGCGCGAGGGAGGGGAGTGGGCGGGGCAGGGCTGCGCTGAGGGGGCCGGGCGTCTGCTGCGCGCCGCCCGCCCTGCGCGGCGGGTTGTGGGGGGAGCCGCCGGGACGCCGCAGCCGCCGGTGGTCACGTGCGGGGCCGGTACGTGTAACAACGAGGAGGGGCGGAGATGGTGGCAGCTGTATGGAGCGGTGGTGGGGGCCAGCTCGGCGGTGGGTCAGCGCACCCGCCACGGGGGGTGCGGGAGTGCTGGGGGCCGCGCCTTCTCGGTGCGGTGTTTGTGTTGTCGCTGCTGTTACTGCGCCTCACGCTTTTCTCCTCTCCCGTGCCTGCGGGGCGGGAGGGGGCGCCAACTTCAGCCGGGGCCGCCGGGCCGGGGGAGCTGAGGCGGGGAGGAAAAGGGGACGGAGCGAAGTCTGTCCCCCTGCCCCGGAGGACTCCAGTTCGGTGTCAGCCTCCCTTCTGCAGTCGCTGGGATCGTGCTTGGAGCTGGTGGTGTTGTTGCTTCCCCGCTCAGACCCTCCCGTAGCGGGACAGGGGAGGCCGCCCGCCGTGCGGCCCGGAGTAAGGCTCGGCTGGAGGCGGAGGAGCCGAAGCAGAGGCAGCCGGGGGGAGGTTGTGGCCTTCGGGAAGTGGCGTGAGCGCTTTTTGTGGGGAGCGGGTGGCCTTTCCTCCTCCTCCTCTCCTCTATCTTGGAGCCTGGGTGTGAGCGCACCTTTCCCCGAGGCGAGAACCTGCCGTGACGCGTGACCCTGCCGCCTTAGAGAAGTGTTTAATTACTGGTACTGGAGCGAACTGCTCGGTTCCAGCCGCTTGTAGGGAGCTTGTAGGCTCTGCTGAAGTTGTTGCGTTCTCGGAACTGCCGTGCTTGCTTGCTGCTCCGGTGAGGGCTCGCACTAGCTGTGGTAAGCTTGTTCAGAGCTCCTGGGCTGAAAAAAAGTCTTTGATGTTGCGGGTCTAAACAGCGCGTACAAAGCAGCCAGGAGGTGCTTAAGAACGGGGATTAGTTGGAATAGCTATTGCCTTGGCAATGGTGTCGAGCAGATACTGTGTTACTGTATCTGTGTTCACTGTTACTGCATTAATTGCTGCGGAGCAGACGGTAACTTTAGATGGGTGATGCTTTCATATGAGGCTGTGTCACAGAAGCATGTGCAGCTTCTAACTTCTAGATCTTTTTAGCTGAAGATTAAAAGAATTGCTATTAGATAACATCACTTGTGCTTCTAGTACAGCAACTCTTTCCTCTTGGAGTAGCTCCTGCCAGTGCAATGTGTTGTGTGGGTTTGTGGACAGGTTCTGTCTGTTTGTGCAGTTTGGTGCGCGTTGTCCTTCTCCTTTACTAGCGTTGCATCGTAACGTGTGCACGCTGGGACGTGCCCGAAGACTTCCTGAGCAAGGATCATCTTTTCCTATAGGAATCTAGTTTTAATTGCTAGAGGAAGATCTCTTGAAATACTAGCCGGTGCTGTGCTTTTTACCAGCCTTACTATTTGTCACAAATAGAAAGCTTCCTATGCAACCAGTGGCAGCTAACTTGGAGCATTAACGTTGAATTGGGCAGTTCCAGTACTGCTTCTGTGTTTGACTCTGCTTGTCAAGCTGCAGCAGAGTGAAAACCAGCCGTGTTTTGCTGAGTATGTGCTGTTGCTGTTCTGGGCTGTGTACATGGCAGGAGGCCTCAGCAGAAGAAATTAAAGCAAAAGCACGTGGGTCTATCAGTAGTGCTGCCCGGTGGTCAGTGTGGTGCTTTAGGTCTTTGTTAGACTACTTTGTCAGAAAAGCAACTGGCTTTGCTTGGGCTTTTCCCTAGCAGTTGGGTGAAGCTGGCAGTTTATATGCCAGTAGTTAGGTAGACTTCTGTAGTTTAGTATTCTGCAGACCTCCCTTAAGCAGGCATGCAGGCAGAATGGTAACCTGGGCTCTCTTCGCTGTGTTGGAAACAACCCCCATGTGAAAACAGATGCTGTAATAACATGAGAAGATCACTCTGGCATAAGTCTTGTAGAAGATAAAAGCAGAACATCTCAATGCTGTTTTTTATACCTTCTTAAAGGATAAAAGTCAATTAGTAGTCAAGTACTGCTCCAGTAGTCTTAATGAGTTCAGCAGAAGTGCTCTGCAGTCACATGTCGGCTGTATAGGAGACATTAAATACTGTCCTTGTTTTTTGTCATGGCATACCAGTGACTGTAGAGGCTAGCATACAAGGCATAAAGCTGAGCTGTGAAAGGCAGTTTAACGTTTATCAGCTGCTTAATGGAATAAGGTAATGGTGGCAGCACCACTGACTGAACAGATTGCTCTCTTTAAGTGGCTAGTAGCTTTGCATAATTCATGTAGGCTAACCTGCTAGTAGTATTGTATGGCTAATAAATTCAAACTAAGCTTCTCCCTCAGTGCTGATGGTCTGCTTTGGTACCTCAGAACTGATGGGTTGGGATTTTGGGGCTCTCTTGGTAGTCAGTTGTATGACCAAATGAACTCCTGTCTCCTGGGAAGTGCAGTTTATGAAGTAGTTGCATGCGCATGGTGTTTGCCTGTGTATGGATTTCTTTCCATACTCTTAAACTTGTGTCTCAGACTTCTGTTGGTGGTTGCTCATCTCCATTATGGAGTAAATTCTGTTGCTTAAAACAGTAATTTCAAGATTATGCTAAACTCTGTTAAGAGCCCCTTTGCTGCCAGCTTTATTTAGGCACTTCATTTAACTTGTTAGCTAAAACTTTGTTCTGTATCGCTTGTCTGATGAGTAAGTGCATGCAGATTTGCTTTCCAGCCCAAATTGTAGAAACATTTTCATGTGAATGATCCTTCTAACTATGATTAATAGTCAGAGAATCATTCTTCTGCATTGCTGCATGCTTCAAGCTTACAAAGTCTGTTTGAAATCGGAGGCTTGGGCCAAACAACAAAGTCTTTGGGGACTAAACCAGGGAAGCAGAGAGGTCTTTCTTAGCCATGCTGCAACGCATGCCACTCTACTGCTAATATTTGCTTTAAAAGTAAAAATGAATCAGTGATTTTAACCTAATGGCTGTTTGTGGGGAGAAATATCCTGCAAGTAATTTTGCAGTGATTCAGCTTTCCATATCTTGAGCTATTTAAGATTCTGCTCACACACATAACTGGCCTTGCTGCACACAAGAGTTGCACATTTGTATCGGCTTCTTGGTTCCCTTCCCAAGCAGTCTTTTCTTACTTCTCATCAATATTAAATGGAAACTGCAGGGTTTTAATGTGTTGAAGGTGCATTGCAGTTCATACCTGCTATGGATGTTATATGTTGACAAATGATATGGGGTAATGACAGGAGTTTGTTTCATGAGAGACATTTGAAAGGTTGCTAAAGAAATACTGTGTGGGAGGGGGTAAAAATGAAGGATTGAGTTTTGCTTCCACCCTTCTCCATCCCTGATGGGTAGGTAAGCAAAGTGAGCTCTATCCTCTTAGGTTTTGTCTTTATAATTCTTAGTCCTGCCTTTTGTGTTCCCCTGAAACGTTATCACTTAGTTTCAGAGAACATATTGCATACTGATATTAATACATGAACATGTTTGATTTTTATCTTTTAGACTGTGGTAGAACTGATTCACAGAGAAAAATTATACCTGCCCCAGTAACAGCAGACTGCTGTGTTACCTTGGACAAGCGGATAGACTTCTGTTTAAAGGAGAAGGTAGCTTCAGGGCTTGAAGGACTGCTACAAGAACTAGTACTGTTTTGCTTTTCTAGTGGTACTGAAAAGCAGGTGCAAACAAGAGTATTGTCTGCTGCTGGATAAGGTATTTGTATCCTGTGTCTGTGCTAAATTGCAGGTGATTGATCCAGTCTGTTCTGAAACATGCTAGAAAGGGCTTGCTTGGTGTCTCTGGCAAGCTCTGGAAACAGATTCCCTCTCTCCCTTTCTGGATTGAGCAAAAGGTAGGGGAAAACTCTTCTCTGTGTTGTTAGCGCTTTGGTAGTCCATCCTAGAAGTTCTAGGCTTCTCAGTCTTGAATACTGCAAGATTTGTCACTGTTACAGGAATTTTGTTGCTTACTCGGTGATCTTGCTGGCTCGTCTCTTGCTGAGTGGCTTCTCATTTTAAGTGGTTGAAGAGCTCCCAGCTTCTGTTGTAGCTATGTGTGTGTGGTGCCGTCAAACCGCCTGTTCAATGCAGCAGAGCATAAACAGTTCGTGGGGCCAATCAAAACCTCTCCTAGTGTAGGAAAGCTATCTATGCAAGGCCAGTAATGTTCTCTGTAATCATTAACTGACTGTAGAAATCCAGATTCTGCAGGATTGGTAAACCCAGTGCTGGGTGAATATGCCAAACTGCAAACACTAAATATGGACAACCTCTGCTTTTACTGTTGTTTTTAGAAGCAGCAAACTGTGTGTTGCAGTGCAGCCTTTCTGAGACTGCTTTTAAAATTGCTTCTTGGCACCTCTTAAAAGCAGTGTATTTAAATAGGACATTAAAATTGTTTTTTGCCTGTGCTGAGCTGCATCTGGGTACTAGTTGTTGTAATAACACTTTGGGGGTGGGGGAATGGGGAGGTGGGGGGCAACACAAAATCAGATTGTGATTCTGTCTGTGGAAGAGGATTGATTAGGACATCACATGGTAACTGTGTTCTGCAGGAGTCCTGGTAGGTAGCAGTGTCGCTTGCCCAAAAGTCTAAGGCTTGCTTTCTAGTAGAGAGTCATAAAAATAGCTGTGATAACAGGTTTTGTTCTCTCCCTTCTTTGAAAGATGTAAATACTCTTTTTTTCGTAGTTCAAGAGTAATAGTGAGATGAGAATTGGCTAGTGATGTGTTACAGTTAACATGTAACTTCTTTATACTGTATTGTTGCTTCTTAAAGAGAAGGTCAAATCTACAAAGTTGTTTTGAGTATCTGACACCTCTTCAAGTCAAGGTTGGAGGGGGTCAAGTACCTGAGTGCAAGATCTGATAGTACCAGTCACTGATGGGTATCTGGGGCCTCCATGTGAACAGGTTCTGTTCTGCAGGGGTGGCAGCCAAAATAAGACTCAGATAATTCTGAAGAAATATTTGGGCTAATAGATGTATAATTATCCTTCCCCCCCCCCCCCATTGCTTCTGGAAATCTTAAGAGGGAAAAGTGAAAATTTTACAACAAAAATGTAAATGCTTACTGGTTATGCTTGTAGCAAAGCTTGCCTTGTTTGTGGCATGCAGTTCCAACTCCCAAGCCACACTTAGAACGAAGAAAACTTGTGTGTTTTGTTACAAATTGCTTTGTACGAGGAATTCTAATGCCTCTTAGTGGCATGACTGAGTCTGAACTGTTGAAAACAGCTTGCACATGGATTTGTGTTCCAGGGAGGAAAAAATCATCTTTTTCATAACAGTGTTAGTATTAAATAAGGGAGAAAAGTGACATAATAGTAAGCCATAACTTAAAGCAGCATAAAAAATTGCAAAATTGGTTCTTTCATGTCTTTATTAGAGATGAGTACTGAAGCAGAGCAGCAGCTTCTCCATGATGCTAGAAATGGAAATGCTGAAGAAGTTAAACAGCTGTTGGATACCATGGACAAAGGAGAAATAAGTTTTGATATCAACTGTAAAGGTTAGTAGCCTACCTCAAATGTCTGTAATCTTACTGTTGAAGGCACATGTAGTGAAACTGTTACTGACAGCGTTCTCCTACTTTTTTTCGAGTGCTCAATAGAGTAATAAAACCCACATAAACAACTGCTTTTACCCCGTGACTTAAGGCCATACTTGCATAGGGGAGAGATCATAAAAGCAGATCACACACAGTTGTAATGCACAGAAAAACCTCAGAGTAATTTGCAGAAGTGTCAACACACCAAAGAATCAGTATCTCTTTTTGCCTTTGTTCATGCTTAAGCCAACTTTGGAACTTCATAATGCTGAACAAAACAGACTGTGGTGCCAAGGGATTGTTCAGGGAGGTAAAAAGCCTCTATCAGGGCTGCAGAGATAAGGTCATTTGTTTGTGTTTTACTAAGTATGATTTTTTTTTTTTTAAATTTTATTTTCCTTAAAGACCTGTGTTTCATTATATAGTATCAGCAGCTGCATCTTTTGCTACTTGCAGGAATGGTTGGAACAAATCATAGACTCATAGAATGGTTTGGGTTGGAAGGGACCTTAAAGATCATCTAGTTCCAGCCCTGCTGTCATGTGCAGGGATACCTTCCACTAGGCCAGGCTGCTTACAGCTGTATCCAACCTGGCCCTGAACACTTATTTTTATATTCATTTAGTAGCATTTTATTTCTTGTTATTTACATGAGTGTGTTTCTGCTTGCTTCACAAAAGTGGATGTGTATCCCACTCTTTCTGCACAGACTGGTGTTTGTCATTGTTTAACTGTTAAGCAGCACTGAGAAAAGGGTGCTGCAAAGGAAGAGGGGAGAGAGCAGCTACGTTTCCTCTCAGCCATGACAGGGGGAGTACCTTGCCTTAAGGAGCAGGGAAGCCTGATTCCTGAACAAGCTCTGTTTCCCAAGTCTCCATTCTTAATCATCAATTTACTCATCCTTTTGTTTGACTACCTAGCCATGTTTGTGGTTTCCCAATAGTTAATGTAATCACCTCAGAAAAAACAAGTTGTAAAATGCAAACCCTTGCTACTTCATCTTCAGGGAACTAGTTCATAATTTAAAGGGGAACCAAACAGAAGTTAATAGAACTGAAGTTCTCCACCCTTTCAAGTATGTCCTTTGCAAATATTCAAGATACTGTGTGTAGTGCCTAAACAGTTGGAATAATCGTACTTTAAGATTTATGCAACAGTACCCATAAATAAGCTGCTGAAGTCTCTTGTTGTTAGAAGAGATTTTAGAGCTTCTCAGATATGTTCCTATACATAATCTGAAGTCAAGAAAGCATAATGAAATGGCATAACCTGCAGACCTGTATCATATCAAGCAAACTGGTCTCTGGTTAGCATTCCTGTTCAAAATCAAATGTTAGTCTTGTGCAAGTGTGCAGTCTCACCTAACAAAGGAAAAGATGGAATTTAGCTATTATTCTTCCAGTTTAGCACTACATGGCCAGCGAGTTAGTACGTGCTTGTCAATAAGGAGGTCTAGGAAACTAGGGCAAATGTGCTGGTGATAGTTCATGTTAAACCAAATAATTCTGAATGTGAAATCTCTACACAGTCAAATACCTGCTTTCTAAATTCTGATTTATTCTAGTTCTCTTTCCTTGCAACTTCCCCAGGGTAGTGCTGTCCTGTTTTAAAATAGTAATAATTATAAAAAAAAAAAAAAGGCAAACACTTGTGATCACTTTAGGAGGGGTAACAAACTCCTCAAGAGCTTAAGGAGTAACTGCTCAGCTAACATCAGAAATGCAAACATTTAGAGTGGATGCAAGAGCAAGGGCCTCTGGCATTTTATTCAGAGAACTACAGATCTGGACAGATTCCTGATTTTTCCTCTCTTTTTTTTTTTTTTTTTTTTTTTTTTGTCATGACTGAAATCCCTGACAGCAGCACTGCCTTGTCAGTCTTGTAACTCATGACTTCCTTGGGCTAACTGTATGTGTTTGGTGCAACTTGGACATTTTCTGTATTCTTTCAAAGAATCTTCTTCCCTACTAGACTGAGGGATGAATGATTTCCATTTAGTATGTTATCCAGAATAAAGAGCCTCAGAGTTAGTGATCCACGCAGTAGTTATCTTCCGTGGTGCTTCATTTCGTCAGTCATGTAAGGCAGGAACCCTGTTATAGGCCAGACTGGGATAAGGGAAGATACTAAATCTGGGGTTGAAACAACAGAAAGAGTTAAGAGAAAGAGAATCAAATAACAAAAGAAATAGCCAATGAAGGGCAGAAATGTTTTAGCTGGAAACAGTTACAACAAATGGGAAGATACTTCATCTGTGAACCACATTCTAGTGTTAATTTGGAATACAACAACAGGAAGAATTATGAACTTGCAAGACCAGCAGTTCTCTTTCTTCTTGGTGCTAATGGCTTGTCTCCTCAGGATAAACCTATGTAGTGTTCCAAGCCTTAGTGCTTGAGGATACACAAAAGGGAAAAACTTAATGGTGGCATTAATTTCAGAATAATTTCCAATGCTTCACTTTCACTTTGCTTCCAAATACAGAATGACAGCTTTTAGGTGGCACTTGGAATGCTGCGGGTCTGTTGCTTAGTGAAAACGAAGCACAAATCAGCTTCGCTTAATACAGTTATGATTGGAAAGTAACATGAGTTGTGAAAGTAGTAATCTCTAATGCTTTAATAGTTTGCTTTTAAAGAAGTGATTGAAGGATAGTTTGTGAATTTCATTTATACAGCCAGTCCTCCACAACATGCTTTAAATGCTCTTTAAAGCATAAAGAATAGTTTCCTTTGCATGGTCACTTCTGTGCCTACTTCCTGCCTGCACTTATCATTCCTGCAGAGGCTTAGAGCTGTAGGTGGTACATGAGTTCTACACTACGAAGCTTTCAAATCATAATACTTAGTAAGGCTATCCTATTAAAAATGAGTACAAGCACAAGGTAACAAAACCCCCCTAACATTAGGTCATCCCTCTTGTTTTCTTTTGAATCCTACCTCTTGTTTGTGTGCAGGAAATAAAATCAAGTAAACTTTTATATATACACAAGATAAATGTGTACTTGCATGTGCTGCTTTCATAGTGAATGAAAGTAACTGAAGCCGCTGTTGAAGAACAAGATATTACATGGAAGAAAAGTTTTATTCTCCATTATCCTACCTGACTTTTTCCTTTCAGAAAGATTTTGTAGGTTTCAATCTGATACTGTCAGACTGCATTACCGTTTATTAATTCAGCTGATGGGGATAGTATTGATGCTTCCAGCCTCCTTGCTCCAGTGTTACTATGGAAAATGACCATCCATGCCAACCACCAAGCACATGACAAGATCTTTCTTGTATTGTGACCAAAACTTTTAATTTACCTGTTTTGTCTTTTAGGCAGAAGTAAATCAAATATGGGTTGGACACCACTTCACCTTGCTTGCTACTTTGGGCATGCTGTTGTAGTAGAGGATTTGCTGAAGGTATGTTTCTACTTGCTTCTGTGTGAAGGCAGAAAATTCTTTGTTCTTGAAGCAGTTAATGTTTATTCAGATTTTTGTGTTAGAAGAAAGGCGGCTTTGTAGGGAGGCAAAGTCACTCCTACAGTTTATCTGCATGTAATGTAGGGATAAATGACTTTTAAAACTAAGGAATTAAATAATTGCAGTATGGGTCAGCCCAGTTTTTAAGGACCCAAAATAGTGACAGTGAAAGTCTATACAGTGGTATACAGTTACACTGAACAGTTTTTACATTAATACTTATTTAACTTTCTCATGATTATGTGTGTTCATGTAACCATCTGATGTAGAAATCAAAGGTGTATAGTATCTAAGTATGCACTTATAAAAGCTTCAGCCTTTTTCAAGCTTAGCAGATATCTGCATGTAATAAGCCAGCATCTGACACTTGTAATGCAAATGCTTCAAAGGCCTGTCCAGCTTACTGTGACACATAGAGTATATAGCTTAGGCAATTACAGTTACTGAGTTGTGAGAAAGGCTAAAGTAAAAAAAAAATAAAAATCTGTTATCTAATTGTATGTTGTGCATTGAAGTGTGTCCAGAATTCTGTGCCAAGTAACCTGTTTATGCTTCTTCCCAGATGCAGGCTCACATAGTATCATTTTTTTCTAACATAATTGAAATAATGAACACATGGTAAACTTGAAATGATGAACCTCTGTTATCAAAGCTGACCTATTTGTATCTTGGGAGCCATATCTGCACTGCATTTACTATTGTTTCTGACTGAATTTATTTTTTTTACCCTCAGCTCTTCGGGTAGTTTCAACTAATCCTTATCGTATTTATACCCTATTCATGTTGGAAAAATTTTGCTGTAGATGGCAAGAACATGCTAAGCAGCCTCAAATACTTGAATTTCATTCTGAATAAAGGCTACCAGCCATACTCATGACTTTAAAGGAGGAAACAAAATCGGGATTTCTTTGAGAAGTTCTTTTCTAGCCTGTACACTTACTTAGATAATGCTGTTCTCAGTCCAGGAAGGCTACTTTCTTCTTTGCCCATAGGGCTCTTGAAAGAGTATTATTTAAAGAATAAGCTAGTTAAAGAAATGGTAAAGGAGGCTGTGCACCTCTGAAAGCTGGGCATATATAGGTGTGTCTGTGTACTTATGCCTAGATTTTGTGCTTAAAGAGCAAGTGAATGAGGAACTACCAGAAAAAGAACTCTGGAACTAGCCAGGTTCATCAGTTAACTTTAGGCAGGCAGCAGTGACCTGGGTAAATGATGTGATTTTAAACATATGTGACAAAGTTAAGTAAGTTCTGCCCTCTTTCCGACCTTTTGAGGTTAGGTAAAGCAGTGTAGAAGAAACGCTTAAAGAAAGGATAGGATTTCTTGCTTTCCTGGAATAGTGCCTGTGCAGTGTGGCAAGCATTCTTTCTTTCAGATAAAAGGTATGAGATGGAGAAATTTTGTGATAAAAGGAAGGGACATTCAAGCCAAAGATTGCAGAAAAGTGAGAAAGTTTCACTTCAAGTGGAAAAAACAGCAATAGATTCCTGGAGGGAATGCCGCTTGTTATTGGGAGCACCAGGAGGCTAATACTACTCTGTGCATCTGTAATAATACAAGTGTGTGTGTTACACAGGAGCACTGCAGTTCTTTCATGAAGTTATTTGGTTTTTTTCCCCCAATACCTACACCCTCAGCCCTCATAGATACCCACAAAACAAACCAACAGTGCCCCCATTCCCTGTGTTAAACTTATTTCCCATATACCTTCTTCAAAGTGAGATGCCTGGAAAACATGCAGGAGGAATTTCTTTTTGAAGCAGTTTATAGAATACTGGTTATAAATTTTATGTATGTAATGTATCTTTGCTTTCCGGGATGGCTGTATTACAGTTCTGATCTAATTTGCTATGAGGCCTACATCAGTGTCCTGTCTTCCCCTTCCCCCCAAGTCAGAGAGAATAGCTATGTAGTTCTCACTGGAAGGACATTCAGTTGTCTTTGGGTCTTGCTGTTTAGGCTGGTGCAGATGTGAATGTGCTGAATGACATGGGGGACACTCCACTCCATCGTGCAGCTTTTACTGGACGTAAGGTAAAGTATATTTGCTTTTTTAAGCTTCAGTTGTGGAACTGGGGAAATACTAGCAATAAGATCACTTTGTAAAGATGTTTTTTGCAGTGTCTGAAAATGACTTACCTGTTTTGGTACAGTGCATTCAAAAGGACTAGGCATATTGTCTAGCTGCTGTAACTCTGTCCAAAACAAAACCATGGTACAAAAATCATTATTTTGAAAATGGGCGAACATTGGTCCATGGCTTCCCTTGGTATACTTTGTCCTTTTTTAGCTTTCTGTTGTAAAGATTTTGCTGGCAGACAGAAAAAGAAATAATAGTTGCCTTCACTTGTAGAACTGTGCATTAGTTGAGTTGTGTAACTAACTTACGTTGCTTCTGTTCTGCTTATTCTGTGTGTCAGACAATGCTGAAGCATAGCACTACCTCTAGTGGCAGGTTCTAATTCCTGTGTAGAAACCAGTATAAAGATCTCTCATCTACTATTCAAGTACAACAGATTAATTCATGTTTGTGTCTGGTGTTTGATGCAGTAAAAGGATTAGGGATTGCTCCTCCCAACTATTTACATATTTACACATACAGTAACCACATTGTTTTAATCTGAGTGGCTTTTGGAGTGGGAAAACTGAAAATTACTACACATTGGTCCATTTGGTGTCTGGAAGTGCTATTTCTTCATAGAAAACTAGAGTTTTTTTATAGGCCTGTAATGTCAGACTAGTTTGATTGTTTCCCAGAAGCCACTATCATTCCCAAAGTAGTATTGCCCCTATGGATAACTTCTTGGTTCTTCAGAAGGAGTGACTATATAGTTTCTCATCAGAAGAGCTATTCTTTCTATTTTTATCTGTCAAATTCAGCATTCACTTCAGGTACACCAGCTTTTAAATCTGAGCAGGTCTGTTCAGCTAAAACAGATATGTTCTTTCAGCCTGACTCACGTGAGAGGAGAGGTTGCAGTTAGTCCTACTCTCCAATCTCTAAAACATCCCTTCCTGTTTTTGTAAGTCAGCAGTGGTGAGAAGCCGTTACACAGCACATCTCACAGGATGTTAGTAGCTGCAAAGCTTGATCGTGGCCTTGCCATAGCAAAGAGAGATAAGCAGTGTTTTTCAAATTGTTTTCCAGGAGGTGGTGATGTTACTCTTGCAGCATAATGCTGATACTTCTATCATTAATGGGAGTGGAGAGACTGCAAAAGAAGTTACTCAAGATAAAGACATAAGGAACATGTTGGAAGGTAACTTTAATAGGCCATAGCCTGTTTTGTTTTTTTCCAACACCTGTACGTTCTAAAAGCTGACTCTTCTGCAAGTTACAGATGCTCAATTAATTTTATTTTTTTTTTCTTCCTAATGATCAAATTTAAAGGGAAGTCATAGTTAATGTCTGCAAGCAACTTGGAGAATTAAGTGTTGTGAATGTCAATAGCATTATTAAAGTAACTATTTTAGCCCTGCTGCAGTAATCCTTACTACAGCTCTGAATGGTACATGGCAATCAAAGTCTTAGTTCACTGTAAGAGGAAGAGCTCAAGTTAGGAGAACTAAGTGACTTTGTGCTAGTGAAATAATTACCAAGCAAATTTCTGAACAGTTTGCAAAGGTGACCCAGTTTTGAATCAGATTTAGAACTTGCTATTCCAGTGTCAGAAGTTATGTCAAAAGGAGGAAAAAAGAAAAAAAGTTAAACCCCCCTTTGTTTCCTCCATTGCCTCACAGGTGTTGGCGGTGAGGTATATGGTGTCCAAATACTTATATAGGCTCAGTGCTTATAGTTCTGGAGAGTTCAAGAGCTGTGTTGCTTCCTGGGGTTATGCAATATGCCGAAATGCTGCTGAAGGTCTGTGTCTAGTACATGTATGTGTGAAAAGTGATCTCTCTTCTGATTCTATATGTAAGTGCTGCTTATCTGCTGGATTGTTAAAGACTAAAATTTCTGTAGGATGATAGGAAGAGTAGAAGAGAAACTGAAAAGAACACAGGAAAGATCTGATGGGAGTGTCACATAGTTCCACTGTTTCCCTTTTACTAGGGAGTGGGGTTGGGTTATGTTTAAAAAAAATAAACGCATACATATATGTTGTTTTTACACTCATGCATCTTTTCAAATATTACATGGCTTTGTTCTGGCACAGACTTCTGTGAATAAATGTTCCATTTATACCTGTTCCAAATAAATAATACTGGAAACTTGTGCTTTTCTAGGCTTGTTTTGATATAGTTTCTTGAGTACTGTACTTTATATGTACTTGCTACTTTATTGAGACTGACTTTAAACTTGGGTAGCTTTCTTTTTTTTTTAATAGCAGTGGAAAGAACACAAGAAAGGAAACTGGAAGAAGAACTCTTAGGAGCAGCAAGAGAGGGGGAAACAGGGAAGCTGACTGCCTTGGTAAGAATTCAAGTTCCTGTAATAATTTTATGTCATGTGGTTCAAGCCAAAATGCTAATGTAACAACATAATGACATTAGGCCTTGCATTTCTAAGTGCTGTGACTTCAGATTATTAGTACTGTGTACCTCGTTACCTTGGTAAGGTGCTGAACCCTCAAGGGTTTTCCAGTCTCCTTGTCATTAGCTGCAAAATAATGCTTTTTCAGCTTCTTTCATGTTTCTAAATACTCTTTGTTGTAACTAGTAGTGTAATGGTTCTAGATCTACTGGCTTAAGCTCATGTTTTGTGGATACCTTAATTTAGTCATGGATGCCTAGGTTTTCACCGCAACATGGTGTATTTGAAATCTTGAAAGCAAGCTTCTGTTGTTATCTGTTGCAGCTGAAGTCTCTACTTTTTAATGAACAGTCATCTGCATAGCACAATTTCATGCTGAGTAGGAGCTGCAAACTGTGTGCACACATAGTAACTCAAGCTGAGCAATACCGTGGCATGGTGAGTTTAGTGGAGAAGCAAAATGCGGAAGAATTGAGACTGGAAGGTGTCTCTTGAGACTATCTAGTCCAACTCTTATTCACAGAGCAGAATAAAATAGAGCAGGTTGCCCAGGACCATACACAGTTGGGTTTTATTTTTCACGTATCCAGGGTCTCAATGCTTGAACTAAAGCTTTTGAGAGTCCTGAAGAGTTTATTGGAAGTAAAACCTGCAGTATCTAACACTTTCTACCTGGTTAGCATCTTTACTAATGACTTTTAAGTCATCAGAGCAGTCTGAATACATCTATATACTTCTAATGGAAAATTCACAAGCCTGAGACTTGTATATTGAGAAATTTGACGTTCTCAGCTGCCTATATGCCACAGTGAGTGCCTATTCAAAACCTGTTTCCATCCTCTTAACTTCTTTCTTCTGGTCTGAAGAGGCCTTGTCCCAACTGCTTCTTGCATGAAAACTGTTTTAAAATCTTTGGTCATCCTTGTAATTTTTATTTGTACTTTTTGTGCTATCCTTTTTGAAATGGAGAGGGGACCAGAGCTGTACACAGCACTCAAGATGTGGAAGGAACCGTGCATTAATACACTGTCATGATTGTATTATTTGTAACTGAAACACTGGCATAAGTGATCTGTTCTTGAGTCTGAAAATTTTTGACACTTGCAGCATTTGATGCTGCATGCCTGCTGACTAAGCTTTAAACTGATGTAGAAAAAGATGGCTCCTCATAGAAATCTGTCATTTAAAGAACTACTTTCTCTTATGTGCCATACAACTATGTAACTCTTGCAGGCACATGTAACTCTTCCTGTAAACATTTTCATTTCTAAATGATTTTTTAAACTATTTAGTATCACTGAGCTCTGTGTATGCGACAACGACTGTGTTGACCTCTAAAACTTTTCAAAGTGCATGCCACATGTTTGACTCTGCAGTTTTTTAGGTCAAGTCATAACTGATGTTTCTTGGAATTTTGTTGAGTGCTTGGACCTCTGCCCATTGAATTACAATTTTAAAACTCATGAAGACTCTTGAGGAAGTCCAAAGAACTTCTCTACTTACAGTTCTATGGTGTAAGCTTCCTTGACTTTCCTACCCTTAGGTTAATACATCTGTGGAGGATTTGTGTAGCTCTTCTGAACTGCCCTTTATCTTGAGAATTCCTCATACTTTGCCTACTGATTTTTCAGGCCTTTCTGCTCCTACTGTATTATTTAATCTTTTTTATTAGCTATTATGCTCAGAAGTAGCTGCTTACATGTACTTTTACTGTGAGACCTAACACACCAGAACTTGTTTTCTACTGCCCTACTTTTAAAGCAGAGTGCCACTTCCATGAAAGATACGATTTTATTACTAGCTTTCATGTTTCTTGATTATTTTTTACCAGAAAAGACCATACTGTATCTTGTAACACAATTTCCTCGAAGAGATAGTTTAATGGGGCAGTTTATCTAAACCTTCTAATTGGACTTCAGACCACTTATTTTTCTAACTTTCCTGCACACACTTCAACTTTATAACTGCTTCTTCTGTAGAAGCTTCTTGAAGTCAGATGGTAGTGGTGGCTTTGTGCTTCTCTGTCAAGATTCTCACTACATTGCAGTATATTTTGCTACTAAAAGCTAGACCTTCAGTAACTGGATCTTAACCCAGGCTTTTTAGTCTACTTGAGGCAAAACCAGTATGTTTTTCCTGTGAGTCTCAAACATACCATACACTTACTGAAATTACTAGAGAGCTTTTTAATCTCAATTAGTTGATGCATGAAACTGTCTTCAAAATATTGCCTTGTAACAAGGTGTGTGCTGCTGAAAGCTTGGGCTTAAAAGGTGTGGAGGCAAGAAGTCAGGAGGCAGAGATAATGCAGATGTAAACTAGCTGGTTGGAAAGAGGTAAAACCTAGAAATCCTTGGCTCTCAAGTATTTGACCTCAGTGTTAATGAGGTTATAATTCTACAAGCTGTTTCTTTTGGAGTTGTATTCTTTTTTCAGTTGAGCTGTAAATAACAGCTGTAGCAGTCTACAGGACTATTTCTGAAGCATGTTTATGGTCGTTACTGTTGATACTAACTTAAATTGCTGCTCTGGAATCCTGTTATTATGGAGCAATTTCTGTAAGATAGCATTTGGCCAATGCAGAAGGCTTAAACTGAGTTTCTCTAAAACTGGTGTCATGTATTTGTGACTCTAGTCTCCTAAGACTGCTTAAACTATAATGGCTGATTATTGTGTAGAATGGCTTGGGTAGGAAAAGACCTTTAAAGGTCATCTAGCCCAATCCTGATGTGTGCTTCCAATACTGATGTATTTGAAGAAGTGCAGTGGTATTTTAGGATGGTTAGTATTGTTATGCATAATGATCATTCTCTTCAATGGTGTCAGGTTCTCAAAACATGTTGTGTCCAAGTAATACTTGGCGTTTTTTCTTTTTTTCCTTTGTAACATTAGAGCAGCTATGTAAAGTTCACACAGTAGTTACACTTCAGAACATAGCTAAACTGTAATTGTGTAACAGACTGCCTATACTGAGAGCTTCTAAATGGCCTAGGATAGCTCAGTCACTAAGACTGTCATGCCTGCCACCCTTCCATCCAAAGTTTTTACTCTGAAGCAGGGTAGCTGCACAGACTTGTGGATTTAGTACTAGCCTGTGCTAACTTTCAGACTATGCCTGGGAGTCTTCTACAGGGAACAGCAGATTTTGATAGTAGAATCTAACAGGGTCAGTCTAGCAATATAAGTGACTGAACTGCAATGCTGTGAGGTCTACCTGGAACTGTGCGATTGTGCAGGATAAATGTTTCCATGTTGTGCAGTAGAGGTGAAAAGGGTACAGCAAGCAAAAAACCTGAAGTTTGTTACTCTATCTGAACATCTTGATTGTTGTAGCTCTTGCCCTTCTCATAACACTTGCTACATGTCTTCTCCGTTGCCAGATCTACACTGAAGCATCCTAGTTAGGAACAGCTAACTTTGAAAAGAATACACATGGCATTTGGCAAGGGATCAAAACTGATAAGTAAGCACAACTTTGTTTTTTCCAGTTGAACAGGCCCAAACCACCTTACATCAACTGTACAGATCAGATGGGGAACACACCATTACATTGTGCAGCATACCGTGCCCATAAGCACTGTGCATTGAAACTTCTGAAAAATGGAGCAGATCCTAAAATAAGAAACAAAAATGGTGAGTAGCAAATGCAAGTACACAAGGTAATAAGAGGAGACAGAAATTCAACAATTTCTGTAAGCTATGTTACTTCTCAGTGTTCAGGGAAAATCTTGTGGTGCTTTACAAGCTGTGTATCACTAATAAAGGAAATCCAACACTGTCTAAATTGCGGGAGACTTAAGAACTGTAGCAAAATACTTATGTATGCTTTTGTTTTTCAAACTTACTCATTTCTGAAAAATTTACCTGCTGTCTGTCTTAATTATGAAATGTGCCTGGCTTTTGTTTTTTTGATGCTAAATGGTGAATATGGGTAACAAAAAAAGTGGTAAGATTGAAGATGTGGCCCAGACAAAGTGACTCTTAAGAAGGCAGCTTCTAATGAAAACAAACCCGGGAAAGCTTTATGCAGATGTTGTGCAAACTGCATACTTGTTATCTGATTAAAGATGCTTGTATCTTGAGATCTGTGAAACTTCTGCACTGTTTTTATAGCTAAAGAGCTAAAACAAGAGCAAAGGCCTCCCTGTGGCTAGTAGAACTCTGAAGTTCTACTAATTCAGTTCTAGTTCAGTGCACTAAAGTTTAGAGCCTTTTTAGTCTTCTGCCCCTGAGGAGCTTATGTTCCCCAATTCCAAGTAAACATAGAAGCTTGTGGGACTAAACTTTGATTTATAAACAGTGTGTCATAATATTTTTAAGTACATCTAGGTTTGTTTGCATTAAATTCTCATGCTTCATCTTGGTTACTAAACAGATCAGATGCCCCTTGATCTAGCCCAAGGTGCGGAAATGAAATTGATACTGGGAGGTAAAACTGGAAAGGTAGGAAATTTTTTTTTATCCATTTAAAATGCCAAGGCTGTCTAGTTGAAGCTATTCCTACATGAGCTTTAATTTCTATGCAGGTAATCAACAAACCCTTGAGACGATATGAAGGTCTCCTATGGAAGGTATGTCTTACTTGGTTTTCTAAAACAGCTTGCAAGACCACAAAGTATGTCCTTTTCTGTACTTAGTGAGAATTACTGTATGAGGGAGCTTTTCACTAATACATTTGTTAAATGACTTTATTTTAGTATAGTGGATAAATTATAGATGGGTTGGCTGAGTGGAGCAGTTACTAGATTTGTGGCACTTTAATCTTAACCTCAGTTCCTAAAAACTGTCTTCAACTTTTTTTTTCTTTTTTTTCTTTCCTGAATGGATGTCTTTGACAATGTGTGACTGATATATTGTCACAAGTTCGACATCTTCAAGAAATCTTAAAACCTAGATGACAGATGTCAGTCAAACAGTCGTTTAAAGCTTGTTTTGCTCTGATACTTAAGTGAATATTTTTTCCCTTGTTAAAAAAAAAAAAGTCTCAACATTAGACGAATGCTTAGGTTTTATATTCCTTAATGAAATCTTTGACGTTTGCTTCAGTGTAAATTTTGCTGTTCACTCACAATTGTAATACAAGGAACTGATTTAAAACCAGAACTATGTACTGAAGTTTGTGAAAGGTAAAATATTGTAGTGGGTATCTGAGTGTTTTCTTTTTCATCTGATTTTATAGAGTAGAATTGCCTGGTGATTGTCAATCCCTACATTAAATAATGCAGTATTTTAATACTTCAGTTTGTACTGGATAGCAGCCTCAACAAAACTTTTGTCTTTAGGTTTTTCCAAAAAAGAATCACTGTATGTTCTCAGGTTGCTGTGATCACAAAGATGTGTGAAACACAAAATGTCTTCCTAATGACTGCCAGTTTTCTGTAATAGCCTTCAAGCTATCAAACTTACTAGGAAAATAACCCTTCCTCTGTTAGCCTTACCTCAGCTTTTTTGGTTCCGTGAGGGGTTTTTTTTTGTTTATTTTGTTAATTTTTCTTTTCTTTTTTTTTTTTTTTTTAGAGCTCACGATTTTTTGGTTGGAAACTCTATTGGATAGTTCTGGAACATGGAGTCCTTTCCTGGTATCGGAGACAGTAAGTTCTGTGCTTCAATTTCTGAGAAGCAATTTAAGTAATTCCCATCTTCACTTTACTAAATCTTTTTTTCTTTCAAAGAGCTGATGCAGTGAATAATGATCATCGTCAGGGATGCAAGCATCTAACACAAGCTGTCTGCACGGTAGGAAGTGAAATTACTTATAACTGCTGTTGGGGGGGGAAGTGTTTATGTGATGATGATCCAAACACATAGACAGTGAAACTTGAGGTAGGTTGGTAAGCATGCTTTTTCAAGAAGCAGTGGTTCTTGTGAAGCAAATTATTTGTACATGGAAATTGTCCTTCAGTCTTAAATATCCTATACTTCTTTCCAAAGTCTTGAAGATTCAAATAAACATAAGGCTTCCTAACAGGATGCTTCTTCAGTTGTGCAAAACAACTGTTCAGAGCATGTGATGAAGAATAGCAAAGCTCTAGTTCCTCCTGTAGCTGTCAGTGGTTACATGTGACCGATTGTGTAACTTCAGCTATCTCAGTTGGAGAACTGATCCACTCAGTGAAGGTGACTTTTGGAAAACTTCCTTAAGCTCTGTTATGCCTGTGTGAATCCCTTTTGGAAGGGGTAAACAGAGGAAAAACAGATCAGGTGTCATAAAGATGAAATGCTTAAGGAAAATGCATTTAAGATAATTTCAGTGCTTTTTCTTCTATAACTAACTTGTCCTATCGCTACAGATTGGCACCACAGGTTCTGCTAGGCTATAGTTATGCTCTTACTATATGAAAAGTGACTCCTTTTCTATATCTACAAATTCCTTAATATTGGTGATCTTATGCCATTGCTGAGATTTTTATCTGAATCAAGTGATGTGAATATATACTATTTTGACATAAATCCCCTCTATATTATCATTCACAATGTGAAGTGCAAGACAGCGTGTTTTGTAAAACTGTTCTAACCAAGCTTTTTTGTCAACTATAGTTGTTTTCATCAAAACTGAGGCAAAAACAGTTGAGTCAAGAGGATTTTTCTATCTTGTGTAGTCTTAAGTTTTTTCTTTCCTTACTGATACGTTATACTAACTTTGTGTTTTCTTCTCATTGCTTCAGGTAAAATCTACCGATAGTTGTTTCTTTTCTGTTAGGTGTTTCGATGACACTGTTCATCGTTTCAAGATTCCTAAAAATAGCCTTCCATCTCAAACCAGAGAGGTAAGAATGACTCTTTATCAAAGGCTTAAAATGTAATAACATCTGTAATTAATAATTTGCATACTACTCACTGTAGATGCATTAGTAGCAGGTTCAGTATCTTGATCATCAGGACTTGGTAACATAAGTGCAGATAACTGAATCTTATAGCCTGATTATAGACTAAATAGCAAAAATGAGCAGATTGTCATTCTCTTTAAAATTAGTGTCACCTTGTTTTCCAGCTCTGTGCCTGTATTATGCTCTGTAGTCTAACTTCCTCTTTTTAACTTCTCCATGTTGTAAATTCCTATTGCAGTGTCTGCTGAACTTTCATGGTTCATTATCCCAAACAACAGTATACTTAATGGTACATTCTACTCTTAGCCATTCTCCCAGATGACCTAATAACTTGTATTTTCCTCAAAGGTGGGTCTGAAAAAAGAGAGTAACTTTTTTTTTAAGGACTATTTGTACTGTAGTTACTTAATGTACTTCTGTAGGTGTATTAACTAGAGATGAAGTAAGGGTGCAGGCAGCTGGAGTGCTGCGTCCACTTCTGGGCTCCCCACTGAGAGAGACATGAACATACTGAAGAGAGCCCAACAAAAGGCCACTAAGATGATTAAAGAAGCCAGAGGATCTCCTATATTGAGAAAGGCTGAGAGAGCTGGGACTGCCTGGAGAAGGGAAGGGTTGGGGGATCTTGTCAATGTACGTAAATACTTGAAGGGAAGGTGCGAAGAGGGATGGAGCCAGGCTATCTTCAGTGTGTGCCCATTGCCTCTGCATGGGCAATGGGCACACACTGAAATACAGAAGGTTCCCTCTGAACATAAGAAACATAAGGGTGAGCTCTGGCAGAGGTTGGTAAGAAAGATTATGGAACCTCAATCCTTGGAGAAATTCAGAAGCCACTGGGACATGGTCCTGGGCAACCATCTCTAGGTGGCCCTGCTTGAGCTGGGGGGCTAGACCAGAAGACCTCCAGAGGTCCCTGCCAACCTTGGCCATTCTGTGATTTGATGAACAGGAAAGAATCTGCCTCAATTTTGATAGTGCTTGAGGTTTTGTGCACAGAGTTTGTCATGCATAAGGCAGCAGACTTTGTCACAGGGACCTTGCTGTCTGAACAGAAACTCAAAGATGCAAAATACATTCCCTAAAGGCTTAATTGATGTGACTTTTTTGTGACCTTGGGTAGACTGAGGGGTGGGTTACATTTATGTTTAATCAAGTAAGTGTGTAGTGCTCTTAACATACTAAAGGTAGTCTTTAGTCAGTTTTAAACAATCTATTTTCTGCTTATTAAGATGTCTCAATTTACTAATGAATGTCATGTCAACAGAAAACTTTAATTTGTTCTTTTGTATGTATGCATGTATGGGCATTTGTATGAACTCTATGGTTTGGTTTTTCTTTTTTCCACTCAGAGTTGGCTGGAAGCGATAGAAGACCACTCTGCATATAGCACACACTACTGCACACAGGAACAGTTGAGTAGTGATGATGATGATGATGATGCAGTACCTGTTACATACCTACAGGATACTCTGAAAGTATGTACTGAATTTGACTCATGCATCTAGGTGGCTGCAGATTAGTCCTGTTATGAAATACTTTAGTGTACTTTTAGCTAAAAGTAATGATTTTTTTTCCTCCCATGGATGCATAAACATCACTTGTATTTGCACTGCTTACTTCAGACTGTATGTGGAAAATTACATGTTTATCATAGCTACAAGGCTGTGATTTTCAGTTTTACTAGCCCTACTGCAAGATAGAAAGTTGCTTGACTCTTCAGCCAGGAGAGGGAGCCTTATGTACTGTACTTAGTGACACAGAGACTGTAGGATAACAAAGCTAACCTTTAGTGAGCTCTACCTCTATAAAACCGACAATGAAATGGCTTAGAAATGACTCCTTTAACATCTCAGGTCACATTGGATGTGTTATAACACTGACTGTTCAGACCTGCAATGAAAATGAGTCTTCCTTGATAATTCTAGTATTCAGCCTGTGATTTGTGCTTTTTGCCATACATAAACTTCTGAAACCTTTTACTTTAAGGGAAAGTTGACACTGTAATGCAAAAAATCCTCATGTGGCTGAACTCCATGTGGCTTGTGCCGTACCTTGTGGTACAAGAACTCAAAGTAGCCTTTGGCAGAATACAGAAGATAACTGGTGGTGGCAGTTCTCAGGAGCTTACAGAAGAAGACAGTATTATCTTATAGATAACTGTCTCCAAATTCGAACACTGGCTTGGAATATGATCTTGGTCTGGATTCTTGCAAGTTGCTGTACTTGCCATACATCAGTCAACCTATGCATTTGCTTATTTTGGCTTTAGGTTTGTCAAAGAACAAGCAAAGGCTCTTCCTGGGTTTTCAAACTTCTTAATAAGAAAGAGATAGAAATGCAAAAGAGGTACATACAACATAGCTTTGGAGTTTGGTTTGCTATGCTAATTTAAAGAGAAACCAGTCAGCAACACAATGTGCAGCAAACTTCTGTTTTGTACTTGAAGGTACTTAAAGTAATTTCTTTCAGCTTTAATATATCTGTCACTGGCAGTCTTTAAGATCTAATGCTCTCCAAAGTTAAATGTTTCAGTATAGTTAAGAGTTCTTAGAACAAGGCACTTCTGAACTAGCTCTCCTTGCTGTCTTTCAGAAAGCACAAGTTTGCCAGCAAAGACTCAGTAAAGAGATTTCAGACTTTCTTGCAATGGTTAAATCTTTGGATGCTACAAAAGGTAAAACTTAATCTTGTGAAATTCATTTTGTTACCAGGCAAATAATTTTTCTCTTTTTAAGCAGCACATGCTTTAATTTCAGTGAAATTAAATTTCTGGGAGCTTGAAAATATACACTGTTTTCCTTATTAAAAAGGATTCTAATAAAGTAATATTACAGTAACTGCTAAGAACTAAGATTTCAGAGCAGCAACTAAGAAGTAGTTTGAAAGAAATTTTATTAGTGGCTGTAAATGTAGTGAAAGCATCTCTAGATACAATGCTTACTGAGTAGTATCATAGGATAATGCAGGGGTTCACTTTCAAGGTTTTAAAAAATCTGTGGTTGGTAGCTTACTGCAAAGCATAAGTATCCCAGGAGAAATACAACTTGCTAGCTGTCTTAATCTAGCTTTCCCCTCAAAAATCGACTTGTCTTATAGTAAGTAGAAACAGTGGAATCTGAGATATGATACAGGGATGTTAGACAGCAGCATGTTTCAGGGAACTGTGGGCATTGTGTGATGGGGTATATTCCACAGACTTCTGCCATGAGTTTCCTGCCAGATTTGAACTTGTTGGGCTTCATTTTAAATAATAACTCTTAAATTAATATGTACCTGGATTTCTGCACCAAAAATAAAACTACAGGAATCAAGCTCTTGAAATTAGAATATTTCATTTAATGCCTTAAACATGTATAGAAGTTGCTCAGATACTAAACACACAAAGGAGTTCTGTAAGAACATCTAACTGTTGCTCCTTTCGGCCTGAGTCTTCGTTACGTATTGTGACTGAAATTTATGAAGCTTAAACCAGAGAAGTTGTTGTTCATTTGTACAAATAATCTGTAGTCTGTGCTAGAATAACAGTTTTGGGAGGAGAAAAATTTTTCCTTTTCCATCCCTGTGGTTTCTCAAAAAGAGTCTAAAATACAGCTGGTTTGTTTTTTTTTTTCCCCCATATGCTACTGGGGTAAGTTACTGTGTGACATTGACCCATCTTGCACTAACTGAATTTTTATTTCACAAAGAAAAGCAAGGTTTCATAATAAGATATTTTATTGGGAAGCCTTAATAATAAAGTAAAACTGAATTCCTCACAAAAAAAACAGTTTGAAAATTAGCATGAGGGGGTAGGTTCCCTTTGGTAGGTGTGGGGGCAGTTTCTCCAAGCCAGTACTGCTGATGTGAAGAACCAATAAGGGCATTGGATTTTTTTTTTTTTTTTTTTTTTTTTACTAATATACAACTTGAGTAACCAAAACCTATAGCAAAGCAAACACAGGTAATCTCTCTTTGCTAGTCTTGGCTGACAGCACTAATAAATTCCTATTTCCCAATGAATGTTTAATTTGATGAGACTGTGAACTGTTTTCAGGCTCATGTGTAACCTGTAAGTCTCAACAGGAAAAAACTGCTACAGTTCTCCCAGTTCTCACACAAGGCTTATGTGATATCTTTGAAGTATTTGAGTCCTCTGGCTCCAGAAGAATGCAGATTTGAGTTAAAAGTCTTTCTATGTGGAACTTCTCCTAAAAGCTTTAGAGTAATATAAAAAAATGTTATTTTGGCACCTTATGCTTAAACTGCTCTCCCTAAATGTCTCAATGTGCTATTCTAATATATCTTTGAGATACATGCATCTTATATATTACAAATAAAGATTTATCCTGCTTCTGTACTCAGTATGCTGCCCCTTGCTAGATGTTCTTGATAGCTGCTCTAAATAGAGACTCCTAATTCCAGTGTAGTAGTGAGCTTTAGTATCAAAGACAACAATTAATCTGTGGATATGTACTGTACCTTATCATGCACAAGCAGTACAAGTTACAAAATTCAAGAACTATCACTGTCACACCTCTTTAATCTTTCTTGGTGTGACATTAGCTTGAAGCAGCTGAGTTACTAAATGGTGTCAACTGATCCTGGAGTCTGTGGCCACTAAATGAACACCAATTTTAATTGCAGTCAGTATGCTTTCTGAGAGAATGGCTTGCTTGACTTCTGAGGAATTGATGCAAATCACAGAACTTCGAAGATGAACTCAAATTTTTACTAGCTGTTTGGGTTATAATGATTTCCTGCTGGTTCTAGACATGTAGCCCCTTTTATAAATGGTCACGGAAGTTAGGATGTAAGGTAGCACTTCCCTGTATTACTTACCCAGAAGATGAGTCCATGAAAATAAGATCTCCTTCTCCTTCATTTATTGATCAGTGTCTTTGTAAATCCCCATCTATTCTTTTCAAACCTAAATCTCCAGCTGCACTGTGGTAAGCTTTTTCTCTCCATTTCTCACTTTAACTTACATTAAACCAGTGCCGTATCCTTCATATTCAAGTTCTCACCTGGCAACTGAGCCTTTTAAATCTAGAAAGTAGTTAAAAGGAGATTGCTGCTAGTCGCTTTTGCAGTATCTTGCTGACATAGCTTATTCCTTGTGCTTTCTAAACTATGCTGAAAGAGAAACGCAATCCATTAATATGCTGTTTATGCCAGCACTAGAGAAAGGATGCAAAAGAAAGAACATACGTTCCCTCAGTGCTACTTTTGCTTGCCCTTTCCTCACAGAGATCTTGCAGTGCACCAGCCTTCCTGTAAAATATGAATGCTACGTCTGTATTACTTAAAAGAAAAAAATAATTTGGAGTCCTTCTGTTTACAGTGCCCTCCTAACACTACTAATCTTTGGTGTTTCAGGAATATCTTCTCCCATCCTGCAAAAAGTTGATGTGGTCTCTGAAGTATCCCATAGAACATGTGAGGCTCTGGCTGATTGTCTCAACCTATTTACAAAGCAAGAAGGGGTATGTAGTGTGCTGCGTGGGTTTATAAAGGGTTGAACAGCTTAGTGTATTTTGCTAGTTCCCTACTTACCTCTTACAGAAGTAAATACACAGACCCATAAAACTTCATATTGTTGGTAAGCTGTCCTTTCACATACTGAATGTGATGAAAACTCATGCTTCTAGAGCAGCAAAGGTCCTCTACAAAAGTGTATCTTAGTATAGGTGTTTGGAAGAGGCGCAGACTTTTCCTACAAAGTGCTGCTTGCGGTGTTCAAACTGAATGCTTGAATTCAGTAAAGTGGTTGAAATATTGAGAAAATTCTTTTTTTTTTTTTTCTTAACTGGGTAACTGAAGTGTTGAACAATATTCTGAATTTATTTTTCAGACCATGTGCTTAGTGGGTGTGCGAATGCTATGTATTGAACTTCTGGCTTTCCCAGTGACAAGTATCTTTCATGGTGTTAAACATAATGCAGATGCTTCAATTTGGGAATATATGTCAAACTCATTAATTCCTGGAGTAGGAGGTCTGGTATTTTTCTTCCTTCTCAAAGATACCATAGTACCATGGAATAAACTTGCCTTCCTGTATCATGGTAACAGTAATCCCTTAGTTAGCCTCTTGCTTTCATCAGTAGGCTGTGTTTCAAAATGAGGTTTGTGTTGGTGCCATTAGTTTTCCAGTTATTTAAGTGAGCTGCAAACACTGGCTTCATTGTCTAGGTTTGGTTTAAGATTTATTTTTTTTTTTTTCCCCCCAGTCCTTTCCAAGCCTTTTTGTCTCCAGTCACGAGTCTCCTAGACTCACTTGAGTCAAGCTGTAGCAGAGTGGAACAAGCATTGCTTTTTTATGTTGAATTTCTCCTTTAAGAAAATCTAATATTAAAGTTGCCAGTGCCATTTGTGGATGTGGGGGAAATTGTTACACCAGTGGGTGTATAGTGCTAGTTAGTATTCCTTAATTGTGTTGGCATCTTGCTTCAAGCCAGACTAAAATAGCTTTCCAGAGTGGAGTATTACAATTTCACCATATGTTTTGTATTTCACCTTGCTTGAACTTGAATAATCTCAGTAGGTGTTACAGAGGCCTTATTTTAATCTGGAAGCACATAGATTTGGGCAGAGGGATAGGCTGAGGTGTGGACTTGAATTTCCACCATAGCTACTGAAATCAGTCGGTCATGACAGGAAGATGTGATCCTGGAGAGTTTTGTGCCTTGGTATTTTTAAACTTCAAACTGCTGCAATTCCAGCATATAATGCAGGCTTTTAAAGATGCCATAAGCTTATAAGGAAATTCAGCAATCTCTTCCTGAGACTTGTACCTTTCCAAAATGTTCCTTGAGGGTTGATGTCCTTAAACCCACCACACTTGGTTTTGTTCTGTAAGATGTTGCCCTGCTCTTTGCCATTCAGTGTTGATTTCTAGACTGTAATTCTGCTGGTGTTACAGAAGCAATATATTGGGTTCTGCATTAGCAAGTGACAGGATCCTGATTAAATGCTTTAATATCTTTAATATTCCTTCCAAGAATATTGAATGGTAAAGCATAACCTTAATGTATCAAGCTCTAATATAAAACACTTGTCTAAAAAACTCTAAGAAAAAGGTCTTTGTTTTTTTTTTTTTTTTTGTGTTTCTGTCCTGATCATGGTGGCAATAATGAAGGTTTAGGTGCTATACATGTACATGGGAGCAACTGCCATGAATGACCAGGCAAAAACTGGCTGCTGTGAACTTAAAACTGCCAAACCACCTTCATAGAATCATAGAGTACCAGGTTGGAAGGACCTCAAGGATCATCTGGTCCAAATTTTCTTAGCAAAGCATGACCTAGACTAGATTGTCTAGCACCATGTCCAGACAAATCTTGAGCATCCACCACAGGAGAATCCACCTTCAGGCAGGATAACACTACAGCTGTTGTTAAAAGCTTCTTTCCTGTATGTCTTGTTGCCCCTCAGCTTCTCTTGTCAGCTGGACTGTTTGACTGCAGCTTGACTTCCTGGGAAGTCCCAGAGAGGCCTTCGGCTGACTAGAGCGGACTTAATTGCTCCACAATACCTTTCAACTGTATAGTGCATGTCCCAGGAAATCAGGTTCTCTCTAGAACTGCTTTCTCCAGCTTGGTACTTTTTTATCTTGCCTCTTTAAGAAGCATTCTTTTCTCTGACTTAAACTGTCAGCATACCAGCAGCCACTGCTTGACTAATGGGGAGAGGCTGCAAACTTAAGTAAGGAGAACTACAGCGCATGCACTCTTTGCCTTTTAGAGAAAAGTTTGTGTTCGGTATTACCCATCTCTGCGCTGTGTAAGCCGTAGCATAACTGTGCAGCAGTCACCACATGCAACCGCTAATCTAGCACTGAGGAAGAAAACGGTATAAAGGTTTAGCTCTCCTCCATTCGCGTTAGAAATGTGCGTGAGCGTGTTCCCCGAACGCTCCAGCAGTCCGCCGCTTCTCCCTTTTCCCCGGTGCCGCCGTGCAGAGGGGGCCCTGCCTCGGGTCGGTGGTGGCGGAGAGGGGCCGGTCCCTCCCTGTCTCTGGAGGGGCCGGCGCGGCCCGCTGCGGTGCCGGCTCCGGGAGAAGGCGTGATCTCACGGCTCCGCACGGCGCGAGCTGCCGTGACGCCACAGAGGGTAGCGGGGGAGCGTCCAAAAATAACTTCTTGCGGCTGTGGCGGGGCCCCGTGCGGAGCGGCCCCGGCGGCCTCAGGGACCCGCTTTCCGGGGGGGGGTGAGCGCAGGGCGGGCGCCCCTGCCCCGGCGGCGGGGCGGGGCGCGGTGCGGCGGCGGCAGTGGCGGCCCCGCTCGGCCTGTCAGGCCGTGTTTGCTCGGGCTGGGGGCGAACTCGCTGCGCCGCCGGTTGGGGTTGGTGTTCTTGCCGCTGCCCCCGAGGGTGCGCGCAACCGGCACGCGGAGCGGGGCGCGCGCGACTCCTCCGCCCTGCGCCGCGCTGCGCCGCGCCGCACCAGGGCATCCGCCCGAGTCCGCGGCGTGGTGCAAGGTGAAGGGGCCAGCAGGTGCTGCTGCTGCCGCCGGTGCTGCAACCCGCGGCCGGGTTTGCGAACGCCTGCTTGGCCGCTCGACATCGGCTCCGCGGTATGTAGTGTGCGCGGCGCTCTGGGGCTGGGTTTTTTCTTTCCTGACATTGGGATGAACTCTTCGGTGTTGGGGGTTCTTGTCGGAACGGATAGTTCTTGTGGAACGATTGAAACGTGAGGGGAAACCGAAGATAATTTGATTGCTTTAATCCGAGTGCATATTGAGGCGTTTGTGTTGGAAGTAGTGCAACTTGAACCGTTTTCTGCAGTGACTTTGGCACAAGGTTAGTAAGTATTGTTTCAAAGCAGGACTTCCCTCGTGCCATTTCCAGCAGATATCAGGACCTGCATTCTGAAAACAGTTTGATTCTAGTGGCTTTGCGTCCTAAGGTATTTTTATATAGTTGTAGAAGTTTAACTCTACACTAGTGTGCAAAGAATCTTATCTGCTGCATTTTCTGGGCGAGTTTAAAATTTACCTCCAGTACTTGAGCTGCATGCACTGATGCTGTGTGGAACTGGTAGGAAAGGTATTCTTTAAAGAGATCAGCTTTATTTTCAAGTTTGCATCTTCATAAACCAGTGCTAGGTAAAGTGGGCTGATGAGTGTCTTGGTTCTCCTAAGACTTGATTTTACCATCAAAGGTTATATCACACAGTAAATTAAGAGCTTGTATGGGTTAAAAACAAATAGTAGCTATAAGCTGACTTCGTTTATGGGCCATGGCTTTGATCTTCTTCCTTTGTTTGCAGGTGTTGTCATTCTTTCTAGGTTTCTGGTGGTGGGTGTTTTTTTGTGAGGTTTGTTTTTGGTTTTTGTTTCTTTTTGAAAGGGGATTTGTTTACAAGCTGGTGAAAACCCTTAGGTGATGAGGTAAGGGAGTTAGAAATGTTTCTTCATGGCTTGATTTAAAAAGTTGCATACTCAGCTAGGTAGAATTCATCGTAACAAATTAAACTTGCCATTTTTACAGAGACTTTCAGGTCAGAGTGCTGGGGTCATTGTCCTTGAAGTCAGTTAGCTTTACCACGGCGTAACATGTCTCTTGTATTTGTAGCTGACATCCTGTAAATAAAAAAAATGCGCACACAGTTCAACTAGCAATTTCTGCAAGTTCAGTGTATTGCCTTAGTTTATCTCATATTTCTTGGAAACATAATGGAATGTCTGATGGTTGGATGTGTCTGTGTGTATTCTTGACGTGCATGTCTTTTGTGATCTATGTGGCTGTCTTTAATGCATGTCTGGTTTGTGGTCTAGAATACATCTATGAGCATGGCTGTTACCACTTAAACCTACTACCCTACTGGATTGTGGATGGAGAAGGTGCCTATAAGCTGTGTCCAGGTAGCTCCTTAGTGGGATTTTTTTATTATCTGTCTCCTTGTGGGGCTGGAGGTGAGGGGAGCAGTGAGAGTCTGCAGTCAAGGAAGAGAACTACTGATATGGGCACCCTGAGCAAACCTGTCTAGGAAAGTCCTGGAGTCCATCAGCAGTCTTTTTCTGCCACCTGGTAATATAGTCAGCTACACTGACCTCTATAAGGTCTTGCGAGCTGTTGGTGTGGGGAGGGAGAGGTGAAGAGGGAGTGAGTCAAAATCAGAGAAGCTAAGAAAGAGGTTAATGTTATGATTTTTGAGTAGGTTTTTGGGGAGGGGTTTGTGCATTGGCTGGTTGTTGACTAGATTGTTCCACCTAGAGCTGTGGAATCCTTAACCCCTTAAGTCATGAAACCAGTGCCTGTGTTTCTCTGCTCTTTCCTCCTTGGGCTTTGAAACAGGTGACAGCCTTGTTATTTTACTTTTTCCTTTCAAGGACTGGAGCAGAGTATTTCTGTTGTCCATTCTGTCCTTAGGCTCTCACTGGAAGTCGTGGAAATCAAGGCAAGACCCTCAGTGTGTCAAGGCCTGTAGTCAGTGCCCCAAATAATTGAAATGCTGTTCAGCTTGTAAATCTTGGGAGGAGAGGAGAGTAGTTTTCGGACAGTTGGGCACTCTCTTGTTTTAAGAGGCCCCAGGTGTGTCTGCAATCAAGAAAACCTTTACTGGCTGTATTGCGCTTGATCCTATTTGACTATGTCATTGACTGACTTGACCCTATTTCTATCTCTCTCCTCCAAATAAGCAGAAATGTACTAGAAATGCTTAGTGCAGCTTGAATCCTGATTGAGAGAAACAAGTTCATTGGAAGGTTCTCTGCTCAGACAGGTGCTCAGGTAAAGACTGATGTGTTTTCCCTTATGCAGAAGAGCATGGGATATAATTGTCGGGAGTTATGTGTAGGCATGGCGTACAGGAGAACAAAGCTACTGACAGGAAAGTCATTTGGCAGGTTGCTCCTCCTGCTAGAACATTGGCAGTTCTAGTGATGCCGTGATGATTCTTGCTGTACTAATTTTTGGGTGCTGTGTATGTCTTTCACCTGTGCCAAAGCTCTAAGGAGATCTTCAAATCGGAGGAACTTGAGAAGTCGAATGTTTGTGGATGGCATAGTGTTCTGCCTCTGGAAGCATCTTTTTTTCTGCCATTGTGCTGCAGCCTAGCAGATAGAAGGCTACAATTCTGTAAAGACCGCGTCCTTATCAGTACTATGTAAAGGAAGCAGTTTAGTGAGTCCAGCACATGTAGGAGATAGGGGAGTTAAAGTACATAACTTTTTTTCAGAGACTTTCCTGGAGCAGCCAAGATTGAATAGGTCACCAGAGTGGGTAGAGAAGCTTAGCAGCAGCCCAGACGGAAGCTTGTTAAAATAACAAATACTGGAACTCTGTTCAGGGAAAAGATAAGTAAGTATTACTGCTTTTCTTCTTATAAAAGGGTATTATGTATGTTGACAGAGTACGTGAATTTTCAAGTAGCTGATAAGATCCTTGGTCAAGTGCCGTTTAGGAAAGGCTTCTGGGTGGCAGACAGTCCTGGCTGACAGAAGCATGCCTGGATGTTACTGTAGGGCTAAATGATGAATGTGACCGGTCTTTGTAGCACAGCATAGTCCCAACCTTTTGCTTGTTTTAGTTGTTTATTGTCTTTTTTTTTTTCTTCTTAAGAGCATGCACTTCAAAAGTTAACCTTTTTCTTTGTAGTCTGCGGTATCTTTGAATAAAACGTGGCAGTGACATACTAATTTCTGGTGACATAGAAACTGTTCCTGACTTGTAGCTGTATGGGCCTATGTTAAAGCCGCTCACGCAACTTGTCTGAGAGCATTCTCCTCTTGGTACTGTACCACCCAACTCAAAGCACATTGCCAACATGTTCTTGTACTTTCCAGAGTGGATTAATGCTTTTTCAAAGCCTGGCTTGTAGATTTTATTTATTTATTTTTTTTTCTTGGCAGTTGTTAGGCAGCCTTGTGTAGCCATAACTTGGAAACCATTCATGGGCCTCTGGGGAAACAGTGTAAGAACGTGTTAGTTTGAAATGAGACTTCTCCTCACTGTTTCTGCAGCTCCCACTCTGAGGTTTACTTCTGAGATCTTGTCTATGACTTATTTGGGGAATTTTTTAATGCAAAAGTGTAGAGAAAAAGGGCTTTGCTGAAGCTGTGATGGGGAATGATCAAGCAGAAGTCAAGTTTAAAGAGATGGTATTTGATATAGCAAACTTCTCAAAAATGAATTGGCAATTCTGCTTTCTGTGAATATATTTGAAAATTGTGCTCTTGCCTCTAAGCTGATAGAGAAGAAAAAAGAAATATATAATGTGAAAATTTTCTTTCTGTGTTCTTGCTGCTTACTGCTATGATATTGCTTGTTTTCCTCTCCATCGTGCTTGGAAAACAAACTGGAGTGAGAAGGGTTCACGCTTCTATTCTATTGTCACTGTGATTTCATAATGAAATATAAAGCTGATCAGCTTCTTATCAGAGTTCTGGCTTAAGGTGTATCCAGTGTGTTTTGGAAGAATGGATGAACAGTATTGTTCTAAAACTTTCTTGCTCCCAATGTATTGTCGGCTAAGGACTGGTAATGTTTCAGGAAAAAAATGAAGCATCAAAAAACAGAATTCAAGGCTGAATAGTGCCTTACTTGTTAACTTTGTTTGCTGGGATTTTGCGTGCAAGTGTGTGAGATTACTTGACTACAGCAGCAGTCTGGCTAGGTGGTCTGGTTTTGTTTCTCAGCTGCTTAAAACATCAGAATGCTGAACTGGATAACTGCAATCACACACATTTGCTAATTCTCTGGAGGAGTATTTTCTCTCTTGACCTTTCTTTCTTTAAATATAGGGTTTTTATAATGTCTTTTTTTTTTTTTCCTCTAAACCTGGTAAAAGCTAGTTCCCTAGAATTAATAATTAAAAAATATTTCTGCACATACGAGTTTAAAACAAAATTTAATTTTAAACAGATTTAATGTAGCCTGTCCAGTACTGGATATTAACACGTTCTTTGAGGGAGATATGATATTTAGCTTTTCATTACCCATATGTTGTTCTAAAGGTATTGTCTCTGAGTAGCATAAGTAACTTAAGGCTTCATGTCATTAACTGTTGTAAAATCATCTTACATTTGCCATGTGGTGGCATTTTTTCCATGCTTTAATTGGCTTCCTTAAACGCCAGTGATTTCAAATGTCTTGCCTTATGGCCTGGTAGGCTGTCCATGTGCAGTTGTGAGGTTGAGTGTAAAATTACTTTCCTGGTGTTCTTTGCAGTGTTTTTAGTTGGTGTACTTAGTCCCTTCTAGTTCCATGTGGGGTTCTTCTTTTGTTTGATTGCTTTGTTGTTGTCTTTTTCTAAACTTAAACTTTACCTGGCTGCAGTCATGCCTTTCAACCCAGAGTGCCTTTTTTTCCACTTTTTTTACTCAATGACACCTTAGAGCTGATAGCCATTTTTATAACAGAGGTAAGGCATAGTGGAATTTGACCTCTTGTCTGACTTTTTTTTTTAATCTCACGAACCAAACGTGTACTTGTTGACCCCTTTCTTCACCCCCAGACAGCCAGTGACTTTAAAAGCTTTTTTGGTTTTATTATTAATATTCTGAAATGTGTTACCTATGCTTGTTATGCTGTCCAGTGAAGAAATGCATCAGTATAATGCTGACTGCTGAGTCACTGAGGTTATCACTAGAATTAGTAAAAGGGCTGTGTTTAAAAAGTGTTTATATACTGAAAATAAATCACTGTTCTTATAGTTTTTCTTGAAGGTACATGCCAGGCCTGGTCATCAAGGAATGTTAGTAACCTTTTTCTCCAGTGTTTGTATTGTTCTTGACATCACCCCCCTTTAAATGCATCAATAATATCCTTTAAAAATAAATGTGTTGTTATGTACAAATGGGAAATGCAGGCCTATGCTATTTTATAAGGATAGTTGATAGGCACATACAAAGCACATGATGATTCATTTATAGTGAAGAGCTGAGCTGAATGTTGCTGCAAAGGAGTGGTAAGGTAGAGAGCCTCCTATGAATAAGGTTATTTGTTGTTATGAATATCCTAAAGAGTCCAGTATAAGAGGATGCCCAGCCTTGATGTAATCATAGCCCTCATCTGAATATCTCATCTTTGTAGAATGCAGTTGAGAGCGACATCCATGCTGCGCTTACTTTGCAGTTTTATATTAAGCTACTGGTAAGGTAACTGTGGACTCAGTCAGTGATTTTGGTTAGGAATGTTTTCCCTCTCTCATACTTGTCACTGCTACATTATTAATGTTAAAACTTGGACATCAATGCAATAACTCTGGGATCCATAGGTACCCTAGGAGGCTTACAGAATGGCTTTAAAACATGCCTATTTGAAGGAAGTGTGCAGCATACATCATAGCATAGGGGTACTCTTTAGCTTAGAACAGTTTAGTCACAGAAGCAAGCTATGAACCTCATCTGCTTTGGAGAATTTTGTGCTGCCAAATCTACACTGCTTTCACAACATAAGCTTGTTCAGGTGTGTTGTTTGACCTTTGAACAGCTTCCTGCTAATCTTGAACTAATGGTGTTGCTATTGCAGATCCCTTTTTTTGAGTTGAGCACTATGGTGAGAGAAAAGGTGGGGAGAACAAAACAATTCTTGCTTTGTCTGAAAGCTTTTAGTTTAGCTGGTCAGAGCATCAGCCTCTAAGCCTTGTACAGGTCTACTGTAGCAGAAAAGTGTCTGCAGGAGCTTGAAGGGTGAACTGAGAGACATGAACTAATGGGACATAGTCATACATGTGAATTTTATCATCATGATAGGGAATAATCTCAAATTGTTAAGATAATGGTATAGCTCCTCTAGATAATGTGATAATCCATGTATGTTAGTAGTTTCTACCTTTCTGGAAATGCCAAGAAGTTTATTAATTGTGAAAATATTCCATGCTATGAATGCAAATTGGATTGTCTATTGTTCTAGTGAAACACCTTGCTGCAAGGTCAGACAAATGAAATTGAGGTGAAAATGAGCTGGCTGAGCCTTTTAGACAGTTTGAAACCTCAGACAGTTGCATCTGTGCCTTATGGATAGCAGGAATCTAGTTTTGTCTGGCCTGTATCTCTTCCAGCTCTGAAGCCACATTTCAGGCTAAGGGCTAAACACTAACTTCACACAAGGTTCCCAGTGTGGAGCTTGTGGCACAGACAACTAGCTTCAGAAGTGCTAATATTTTAATAGGAAGCTGAGTCAACAACGCACCCAGTTGTGTAGCAGCACTAGTAAGCCAGTAAGTGCCAACAAAAACATAGCAATAACATGACAGTTGCTTCAAAAGAGAAAAGTTTAGCACATGTATTCACTGTGATCCAACTGAGAAGTAGTTTGGGGAGGGGATACAAAGAGGCTGATCAAAGTAATCAGTGGTGTATATCGAAAAATACTTAAGGGAAGTAGTTAGATCAAAACTGCCTGAAGATCTATTTTCAAAACAGTCCTTAAGAATAAAAAGGAAATGTTTCCTGTGTGTGTTCTTAAGAACCCTTACATCTTTAAGTCTGGTCTCCCTGTTTGTGAGACTAAGCAAACTTCAAAGATGCCCAGAGTCCCTCAAAGGGAAAAGACGTCAGAAAAAAAGACCCTACCAGATCTGAAAACATGCAGTATGTTCTACTGGTCTAGTCCTGTTAGCATCAGTATAATGTGTCAGCTTAAATAAGACCCTTAGTTCAGGTAAGGTTACTTGTGGTGCATGCCTGTGAGGTAACAGAGACTTGATCTTACTAGAGCAGCCAGACATCTTTGGGATGCGGTGGCGGGTTTTTGTTTTTGTTTTTTTTTTTCTGTCTTTTCCTGGTAATCTTGTAGCTCTGCAACTTGAAATGAGCTTCTCCAACATGTACAGCACTGCTGATGTCATTCAGTCCTGGCTTGTTCTGGCATAACAGATTGGCAGATATGAATAGCAGCCATATTTAATTTCAGCTTTACTCGAAACAGAAACAATACTTAACAGAAAAATGACAAAATCAGAAGGCTTTTGTTTGAGCTCTTGAGACTTGACTAGTTGTTGTTACAATACTGGAACACAAGCAGGGACAGAATGTGCTCTGAAAACTGGAACTTCTGCAGCTCTCAAACATAAGTAGATTTCATGAGATTCATCATTTTACAGGCAAGTCATCTAATTAAAATGTAAGATACTTTTGAGACGAAGACTTGGAATTGCCATTATCTCACTCTAGAAACAAACCAGAACAAGCTCTGTTAATTCTTAACTGGTGCAGGATCACTTTGAAGAAAGCAGTTTTTCTGATAAAAAAGCTTAAATCCAAGCTTTTAAGCTAAAACCATCTTTCTAATCTGCCATCAGAAATTAAGTATTTGCATTTTGTTCTTGCATTCCTAGGTGGGTTTTTGGCTCAGAACTGCAATGTTCTCATCTGGTTAAAACTGCTGTGCTTCATCAGTCTCTGAATAAACAAACTTTGACATAGCCAAATGTGGAAACAGGAGAGGGAAAGGAAGGCAGCAAGGTCCATGTAGAGGAGGAAGCGTCAATGCCTTAGAGGGAAAAGTGGTAGGCAGTCTTTGTCCCTAGCATGTGGGCAGTTGAGAAAGCATTAATCCAGGTGGTCTTGAATTGTGAATTTTTATGACAGGCTTGTATGTTGGACGGAGGGTGATGACTGCTTTCGGCATCTCCAGCTCTTCTCTTGATAAGCAGTTCTCTTACTGCCTTGATGTCTGTATGTGTTGACATCATCCTGCCAAAGTCTTGAGTTTCGTCTGTGTGGCTCTTGCTTCTAGCAGTGATTCCATTGTTTTTTTCTAGGTTTTGTGATTATATCTATTCCTTTCCTTCATTAGCAGAATTTTATTATTTTAATAAATATAGGTATAGTCAGGAAAAATGAGGTGTAGTCTTTCCAGATCAGCCCTGCTAAAATCCTTCTCTTGAATTTTTGAGGTGAACATTTGTAGTTGACTGACAATGATTCCTTGTGTTCATCTGGGGAAGGATTGAGGCAGAGTCTTATAACTTGATTTACAAAGTCTTTGGTTTCTTCTATAGGCTTTGAGTTGGGGTATAAGTGGAGAGATTACCAGTCAAATGGTTATGCTCTTTCAGCCTTTGTACAAAAAGGAACTTTACTGGCAGTTTCCTATATATAGGTCTGAAAGCAAAATATTATGTTAGCCTTCTGGCTTTTTTTTTATCTTCTGAATTTAATGATCTTTGTCAGATATGGTACTCTGATGCTATAGTTGTAGAGTCAGCTGGCCAAGCTTCTGAGATGAAGACTGATGCTGTCTTGTGATACAGTAAGTAACCCTTTACCTATCATCAGTGAGCTCAGCTTACCTCCTTGATTAACTGATCACATCTTGTTTTGCATTTCAGTAGTTGCGATAGCAGTAGTTCAGGTCACTGGCAAGTGCTATCAACTGTTCTATTTTTAACTGGAGATCTGATAGATCTCTGAAGCTGAGTAAATGGTAAGCTTATAGCACAAAGAGAGAAAACCTGTGCAAGAAACAATGGTTGAAGTAAAGCACGACTTTTTTGGATCAGTCCTCTGTACCCTGAGGTGAGACAAGGCTATAAGGAAGTTTACAAGAGCTAGTTTACTCCAGCAAATTGAGTTGTGATACAAGGCCTTAACATATGTTAAGGTAGCAGATGTTTGTTGCACGTTTCTTGTAGTTGATGGTGATGGTTGGTGGTGAATCATAGGGGGACTGTGTGGAAAGGCCTGTGTGTAAACAGATAAGAACTCTAAAAGTTTTATACAAAATATTTACATTTTTTAAGGCTTTAGGAGTCTAGTGAAGTGTTCATGAAGCTGACTGCATCTGTTTGGGAACACTTTGTTTTTGCTGTAGCGTGAGCTGTCGCACTTACAGTTTTAGGATGTGTCATAGGAATATTCATAAAGCATTCTTTCTCTAATACCTCAGATACTTGAGGTGTGCTTGCAAAGAAACATACTGAAACTGAAACTGTTCCTGTTTTGGGGGGTTGGAGGGAGGGTTAGGAGAAAAGCAGAATTATACATATTCATATTGTACTCTAATGCCTGCTTGGTGGGAGTTAAGTCCCATGAGTAGAAGCAAAAATCAAGCCTGTTTTAAAATTTATTGTCTTTCTGGAAAACTTCCTCTACTGAAGCTCAAATGTGGCTAAGACTATGAGAACTGTGTATGAGAGAAAGTGATTTCAGTTCTCACTTCGCTAGCAGCTTAAGCAATAACTTATCCCTGTCTTAGGTGGCAAAAAATCTAAAAGCTCTTTTTTATAGAAGCATATACTGTAGAATTAGTGCTGCAGTAGCATCCTTCAGAGTTAGCTAGCAAAATATGTAGAAGTTTTCAATTTCCTTGGGGAAGATATTCAGAATCTTTCACATTTCTTCCATGATGAAAAGGCAGATTTTGTTCAAGATGTGGAGGCAGACCTGGCTCTCCTTGAAACTACATAGTTCTCATTCTACATTAAATGTAAAAGAATAAAAGATTTACTCAGCACTAGTTTAAACTGGTCACTACAAAGAGCTGGCTTACGCACAGAGGCACTAGAAATAGGGACTGTATTGTACTAACAGTAAAATTGCAACTATGTGAGCTTGTCCGTTAGAATAGACAGTGTACATATCAAACTGTGCATTGAGGTTGTGATTTGTGCTGTTAGCCTCTGAGTTTTTCAGTAGGGGTTTTTGTTTGGTATGAAGATCACAGAATAGGGGAAGTGATCCTTGCATTGGATTCCAGTGCTTGCTGTATTTTTCCTTAGTGTAATGTGTTACAACACAGAGCTTTGTAGGTTCTGTCTTTCAGGGTGGTGTGTCCTATTTGGAGTAGCTGACCCTGGAAACTAGGAGTTTCATATAAACAGATGTAGTGTGAAAGAAATGACAGGTTTTATTGACATTTACTTCATTACAGAAAGCAGGATTACATTCCTAATGTCAGGAGAAGACCCCAGAAAACTGTAAGTTTTGCTATAGCAGCATTTTTCTAATTGCTTGATTACATGTTAATTTTCAGCCAGGTGTTAGACTAGCCCTTAGCTTGCTGCTGAAATTTGCACCTTGAGTCTGTGCTTGGTGGCAAGTGTTCCATAAGCAGTGACGCTTCTGGGAGGATGGAATTTCTGTGGCAGTTGGACAAAGTCATTCATTTTTGAAAACCAAAGCCCCACTTCTGAGCAGCCGGAAACAGTGGTGAGGCAGTGTCACAGGCTACAGGCTGCGCTCTGCACTCAGCTTACTGCAGAGCAGAACTGGTACATGGTGTACTGGCAATGCATCAGAATCTGGCTTCAGATCCCCTGGTGGTTGCTATGTGAAAGAGGTGGTTCTTCCTTCCTACACAACTCGAAAGTCTGCATATTTGGGCATTCTTATTCCTAACACTGAAGTTGAGTAGAAAGTAAAATGCAACTAAATCACACTGCAATGTTTTGAAGTCTATCTTCTCTCTCTCAGTTCAGGCTTGCCTAGAGCTAAGGTATGTTGTCTTTTAATTTACTATTCTAATGTTAAAGGCAGGTAGCTGTACATATTGTTGAGGTGGCTATTTGTTGTATGACTTGCTTGCTTGCTATGTGTTGTTTTTAGGATTTACTTGCAGCTGCAGTAGCATGTAGCTGATATGATTGCTTAATAGCTGGGCATGCAGTGGTGTGACCCTTTTCTACCCCACAAAAGTGCCTCTGTTGTTGGGCATTAAATTAAAAACATCCAGTGCCAAACAAAGCAAGTATTTTGTGTATTGTGCTGAGATGTCTTCAGGATGGACAGAGAAGCCTTGGTTACAGCCTGTGCTGATAAAGTTCGAGACCTCAGGCTTTAAAAAAACAGGGTGGGAGTGAGGGAAATAGTGGTTTGGTGCAGTTACTGGTCTCTCACCTACCTGGTGGATGCTGGAGGTACAGAAAGGAATGGGTCTGGTGTTTGTTATACACAGATAAGCTTTTTGATATTTTGGAGTAGGCATGTGAACTTTCTGCTAGTAATACACAGTGAAGGAGTTAACTTTTAAAACATCCTTTTGTGCTTAGCAGAATTTCTAATGGCATGGAAAGACAATAGATGTGCTGCAAATAGCTTGTTGCTTTCCTTTAAAAAAAATAAAATAGAGGTCTGGCTGCTAAAATAATTATACTACTCAAGCTCCCACTTCAGTGGTTACAACCTGAAGGACTCAATTTATGGGAAGCTGTTGGAAAGAGATTCCCATTCAGTTAAACCAGAACTTGGATATGAAACCCCTTCAGCTGGAGAAGTGGTTTTTTATAAATTGTTGCACTGACCTACATCCTGAAGTCTTGATGGTTCTGTGTCAGTGTATCAGGTTATAGCTGAGTCTGTAGCTGTAAGGTTAATGATTGAATGATTGTTTACTTCTGTGAGATGAAGTTAGATAATTTCCATCAATAATTATGAATCTGAAGTTTCACTATAGTAATAATCTCTTTAGAGATTAAGAAGACTGATCTTAACTGTCATTGTCTTAACAATGCAAGCACAAGCCCAACTTTACTGATAACTGTAATTGTACTTGTGCAGAATAGCTCCTGACAAGGATAAGGTAGGAAGCCTGATCAATTGAACATTGGGAACTTGGCTGGGCTCATGCCAGGGTTGCTAGAGTGCTCTGTGCTGCTGTCCCTGTGAAGCTCAGTGGGAAGCTTGTGATGCTGATGGTGGTACTGGCATTGCGGGGACCAACGACAGAGATCGAAAAGAAAAAAAGCTATTCCATAGCTGGAGGATGAGGACTGAACCCAATATGATGTGAACTGCCATCTATCTCAGCTCAAGCGCCACTACTAAAGGTACAGAAACCATGACTGCATCACAAGCTGTGCCTTATTCAGGTTGCAGTAAAATGTCTCTTTTGATATTTTCCTGTATATGCTCAGATTGGATTTCGAGAGCTGTGTGTTTGGATACCTGCATCATTTTGGTGTGGTATTTACTACATTGTATAAATATTTGTGTCACTGTGTGCAATAGTGTCATATTCAAGTAATGCAACTTCACAAAATCGTCTGATATTCCACTGAAAAATGTTGGTCTGTCTGTGTCCAGTTCAATAGACTGTAATGTGTATGCTTCTGAAAGCAGGTGTTTTCTTCATTGTTTTATGTTCATCTTTCTTCTTTATATATAGATCCTAAGGATTCTGTGTTAACAAACATTTTCAAAACTAGTTTTGAAGTTCCTTCTATAATCTTGCTCTTATTTTTCTATTGGAACACTGAAGAAAGACAGGATGGGGAAGAAAAAACTTCTAGAAAAGGGATAAAGCTGAAGTGTCATATCCAAAAATGGTGGTGAAGTAGCCAGGAAGATGAAATAGTTTACCTCAGAACTTAATCATTGGCCATGTCTTGTGAATGCAAAATAGAGTATGGCAAAATTATGCATAATGGCAGTCCGCATGCATTTTGGAAAAACCTATCACTCAACTGTTCAATCCTGTTGTTCAGTAAACCTGTGCTTTGAAAATAGTGACAATCTGCCTGTATATCCCTTGCTAAGCTTTAATTATTATTTATTTATTTATAGTTCTCTCATTGACATTGTGGAACTGCTGTGATGCTTAAGGACACAGTATAAGTACACGAAGTATTTCCAGACCACTACCTTCAGAGAGCTGCTACTGTAAACTCTTACCCTTCACCAGGTACTGGGCTATAGAGGTTTGCAGAGCCCACCCCTTGACTCTCTGAATGTGTGTGTCCATCCCACAAGCTCTGTGATGTTGACAGAAGTTTTATGCTTGACTTCAACCTGCAGCCCCCAAGTACTGAATTAAGATTGCTTTAAAACCAGTTTGTTCAGAGAGGAATTAGTATCCCAGAGGTTACAAGCAACAAAGTTAAACATGTTTCCTTTTTTCCTTAGCCTGTGGCTAGCATCCTGCTCCTTATGCAACAGATTAAAAGCTTTCTTTTGTTACCAACTAGTAGTGTATAATTGCTGTACTAGTAAGTGTTTGGCAGCTAGGAAGCCTGGAAGTACACAGAAAAGTCAACCTTGCTGTAAAGCTGGCTATTTATTTTCCAAAAATTGACTTTATTTCTAGTACACCTGCAGTTCTGCATAGCTCTATGTTATAACAGGGCAGACGAACCTTCAAGTCAGTAAAAGATTTTTTGGGGGGAGGCATGGTATCTTAAGCCTGTGTCTGTTGTTGCTACTTTAATCACACTGCTGTGCTTTTAAAGGCTGCAAACAAAGGTTCATCTGGGTTTTGTTATATAGATTTTTATTGTTTCTTTTTTCAGTTAGCTGTTAAATAACATTGAAAATAGTTTTAAGTAGAGCTTTAAATCACTTAATTTATGAAAACAAAATATTAGAGCATAAAGGCATCTAATTCAGTACTGCAAATAAACTTGCAAATTCTGTTTTCATAACTCACTTTACTTTGCTGTTTAATGAATGAAAAGTATCATTTTATTTTGTCTTCCACTCTCCATCTCAGGAGAGTGAAATACTGGTGCTCTTTCTCTAAATGGGCAGTTTCTTGACTGTTTGTTAGCATACAAAAGGTAAGCCCTGCAGAAGGGCTTAGTAACAGATTTTTGCATGTCTGATTTGTATGAAACATTGCAGTAATTGACTTGGTTGGTACTGTCAGAGTGAACTTTAAATGAAAGTGACAGTAACTAGTCCAGACCATTTCTTTCATTTTGTTCAGGGTAAAACTATTAGACAATAAGTGACTTACTGGTTTTTTCTTTCATTTCTTTCATTTTGTTCAGGGTAAAACTATTAGACAATAAGTGACTTACTGGTTTTTTTGTTTTCAATAAGCAATCCAATTTTATACTCTTTTAATTAGAATTTAATTGCATTGCTCCTTTACACTCAGAGCCTGGCAGCCAAACCAGCTGCTTTAGTGTTTGACACAACTAAGGAGGTGAAAATTTCTTCCATATATCTTTCTCCAGAGGGTATGTTGCTGCCAGCATAGAAACTCTTCTCTGTAAGTGGCAAATCTGCTTTAATATCTCTTTTCAAGCCTCTGAATTTGCGCCTGACTGTGCATCTGCTGTTTGAGTGGTTGTTAAAACTGAGGGGACTGAAGCCTCCGAAGTAAAGCTTTAATGTAAAATGTAACCAAATAGGACATAAGAACAGATCTCAAATTAGATTCAAAAAAGTAATGTTGGTATATGTGTAAGTTGTCCCTGTAACTGTTCCAAGAGATTAATTATCATGCCCTTGCATGCTCCTAATGGAGAGGGACTTAGCATTGTAAACTGACCTTTGAGAGTAAGCCAGAGAACAAGGCAGGGGTTGGGGATGCTTTTTAGAAAGGGACTGGAGGGGAGGATGAAAGAGAAAGGAAAAGAATCAGTGGTTTAGGCACTGAAGTAGTAGCACATTGAAGAGTTGCTTGGCTGGGAGAAGAGGCCTTCACTTACAGCCCTCTTCCCTTCCCTGGCAGACAGAGGAGGCGGGAAAGCACCACCGAAAAAAAAAGCCCCAAAGAGGAAATAGGAAGGACATGTTGCTCTCCCATTACCAGTCCTGGACTCAAAATGTGGATAACATCATCCTTCCTGTAGCCAGTTGCATGTGTGGGCTTAAAAAAGCTGTCCACCATCTGGTGGCAGGGCTGCTTTTTTTGTCAGCTTCTGGCTCCTCTGTAAACTGTTTTGGGAGTAGGGAGGGAGAGCTGTTTATGTTGATGTTAAATCAGTAGGGGAATCTCTTTTTTAACCTCCTGTAATCCTCAGGGTTAAATGTTTTCAGCTCATTGTTCAGTTGCAGTTATTTGTAGCTGGCATTCACATTTGCTCTGTAATTCAATTTAAATGATGCTGCTTGGCCCAAATTAGAGCAGACTAGTACAAGGAGCTTGGTGTGTGTGAAAAACAATCACTAACTCCGTAGTTAAGGTCATCCAAGTAGAGCAGTAAATATTTCTCCTCAGTTTTAAGGTATGGTTTTCTGGTTTGAATTCACTTGTGGAATTGTGATTTATACAGTCAGCTGAGAAATCTGACATAAGATCTACTGAAAATGCTGAGCAATGACCTTATTGTCATCACAAAAATACTGTAACATTCTCATTAATCTGTGTGGTTTCAGTTCCAGTTGTTTGCCAGTTATTTATTTGAGTCTATTTTCTGAATAGCTTCCAGCTGCACATTTTTCAGAGAGAGGAGATTTTATTCATACATGTATCTACTTATAGGTGAGGAATTTGAAACTGGAGCATGAGCAGGAGAAAAACAAGATCTTGTCAGAAGCATTAGAGACACTAGCTACTGAACACCATGAACTAGAGCAGTCGCTGGTTAAGGGATCTCCGCCTCTCAGCATCATCAGTGAGGAGCAGTTCTATGATGCTGTTTCAGGTAAGTAGGGATGTCCAGAATGTGAGTGCATAGCCAGAACGTGTGTGGTGAACGCATTGCGGGGAGGTGAGGGGTGGGAAGAGTGCCACTTTCAGTGAAGTCTCTGTCTTTCTAATGTGGAACTAGTTTTAGGAGAATGCTTCATGTGCTGCTCTTAGCAGCCCACTAAAAATTTGCTTGCATTCGCCTGTAGAATTGTGTTGTTTCACCTTAGCATGACCAAAAAAACCCCATAAAAACCACAGGACAGTCATGAAAGGTCTGATTGCTTGGGTGTCTGTGCCCTTTTTTAAAATAGCAAAACTCAAGGCTCCTATTTTAGGTGTAACTGTATCTGGTAGTCTTCTGACTTGCTTTCTCCATGATGGTGGATGTTTTTTCTTTTGTTTTGTTAAGATCAGTCCATAAAAATCCCTGCTTTTGAGGGATAATGAGGTTAATGAAGGCTTGTACTATTTTTATTTTGTGTGTCATATCACAGATGGAATAAAAGGATGAATCAAAGTCCTTTGTGCACTTCTGAAATAGCTTTTCTTCCCCTGATTGTTCTTCAGTTTAATATCTTTCATATTTGCATGTGCAGACCAATGAAATAGTGACTTTAGAAAACTCTGAACTGCGTAAGATAATTACAGCATGCATTTGTATAGAGAGGCTGTACAGTGCAGCTCAGTAATAGCTGTACTGTTTACATCTCTGTAAGTGTGTGATCCTAGAGCACACAGCTGTCTGCAACTATGAAGGACCTGGATGAGCTTGGGAGTGAACATAATCTAACTGTGGTAGATAATTGTGCTGTGATGGCATACATCACAAGCAAGTATGGAGTTACTTTTTCTGCGATTCACGCTGTCTGATGCTTCTGACAGGTAAAACAGTGTTCCCAGACTCCTTGATAGGTGTTCTGCAGTGCGCAGCTTGGAGAATAAAAACAGGCAAAGTGGAATCTGCGCTCAAGTATAGCGCTAACACAGAAACACAGTGAATCAATAGCAGACTTTGCTGCTTGGCATGGTAACAAATTTATCAAGTCTTCAAGGAGGAGAAGAGATTGAAGAACACTCACTAGAAACAGGTTCTTCAACCAGAACCAAAAGAACAGTTCCGCTGGAAGGCCTCAGGCTCTTTTGCTTGTCTCAACAAAGCAGAGAATAGTTGTTTCTCTGGTGCTGCTGGAATGTAGTCTATCCAGCCAGGCTTGCTTTGTGTATGTGAAAGAATATTCAGTTTTAAAGATCTATTAGTCTGTATATCTCATAACTTGACCCAGTCTCTAAAGCTTTCTTAAACGGAAGTGTCCAAAACTGCCTCTCTAGCTGAGAGGTGGTATTTTTTTCACTTGAAGCTGCAAACAAATCACACGGAGTAGATTTGTATAACTGTGAAACTTTTTAAGCATATATATACACATATAAAAATCCTCTCTCCTTTGGGAGAAGTCATTTGACGTAATTCATCTTGATTGCAATTTAAATAATTTTCCAGGACAGGCTCACATTCTTGACTGCCTGTTGACTTCATCAGGCTCATGTTAGACTCTCTTCTGTAAGTTGTTCACATTCAATGCTTTGCAGTGATTAGGGTCCTTTGTCTCTGAAGGCACATGTCTGGGGGAAGGGCACTCTGTTTTCTATATTTTGTGGGAGGGCGGACGTGAATGGGGGACTAGAGAAAGGGAAATGTGACATCTTTTCCTGGCTTCTTGATACATGTTATGACTTCCATCATAAACACAAAAGGAATTAGTTTTTTGTGGGCGTGGTTTGGAGTGGGTTTTTTTGCTCATTGCTAAGATCCTGGTAATACTTTCTAACTTGCTTTTCTGCCATATCTGTGGAGTCTTAACTAGAAGGCTTCTTGTCTCTGTGTGACAAGAATACAGTGAGGGCAGAGGGTATTTGGCACTGGCTCAGAGTTTGGGCATGTGGGTCTTCTTTCTTGGGCTAATGAGAGAAGGGGTATGGTGGTAAATATGAATACAACAGAGAGCAGAGACTAGGCCTAATTGCCAGAAGATAAAAATTTCTATCTCCAAGAACTCAAACATATTAAGACTTTGTTTTCGTAGCTTTTGCTAAACCTTGTTTTTGGTCTGATAAGATTTTAAGTTAAATGATTTTGAATAAATAGACATATTCATGACTTAGTTTAGTAGATTGTGCAGGAGATCGAGCAAACACTGATGTATTTTAACAGGGATGTGACAAGTCATAATGTCTATCAGTGAAAAAATGCTACTACTTTGAGAGTATTTTTTTTCTATTGGAATCTTTTTGTAATTCTAAATTTCCACCACAGAAGTGATTTTAGAAGTGAGAGTATTGTGTAACTCTTTGGCTTGCATTTTGAGCTGAAGAGTTGTTAGCTTTGACTTGACAGGTTGAAAGAAAAAGCCACTGCTGCTTTTTGTTTTGTTTTTTAAAAGAATGTTATCCACATATTAGACACTTTTGCTTGTTTACTCTCAACAAAGTATAACTAGCTGTGACAATTCAGAGCAATGCAAGACTTTTAATCAGGTTTTTGAACAAGAAGTGTATTAGAAAGGGTATGTTCACAGCAGCAGCTACTTGTCCCCATTTACCATGCTCTGATTCACACTGTAGAGCAATCTGCACGAACCTGACTCCTGAATGAAGCTGAATTGAAAGATACAGACTGATTGCTATTGGACACTCAGTGTGTGGTAGGAGAGTAGAGCTAATCCGAAGAGAACACCACCAGAAATGTTTTTAGTTTAAGTGTCAAGTCCTCAGCACCATCTGTTTGGCTTGCATATCTGCTCCAACTGAGCCATGCTACCTGCTGATGTTGGCATACACTGCATTGGTCACTAATATGTCTGTGTTGTGTAGTTTTGCTTCTGGAAATTGTGGGCACAATTACAGAAACATCGTTTTCCAAAACTGGGGTGAGGAAGATGTTTGAAACGTGGTAGGATTGCTTACTGAGGCAGTAGTTTATTTGCTGAAGTCTCTCTTCTTTTTAAGTGATATGCTGTTACCAGTGCTTCCTGACTGTTGAGATAAATCCTAAATCCCTGCAACTGGAGAACAGTAGACACCGAACATGAAAGGAAGAACCTACAGGAAATGGGAGTTACTTGTGTAACCAGAGTATGGTGTCCAGTGTCAAGGACAGCCAAGTTAAGGGTGTTATTAATCTGAACTCTGAAGGCAATAGGTCAGTTAACAGCATTTCTTGGTGTGCTGATAGTGTGACGATGGTGTGCTGATCCCCTCACCATGGGTGTGGTGGATATGTGTAATTAAACTTGATAGCACATGGAGCACTGGAGCTCTCAGTTTCAGGATTGAATGCTATGTTTAAAGCATGGTGGGGTGGAGAGAGGGGGGAGTTTAGGGAAGGGAAGCAGCACTAAACAAATAGCAAAATTTAATAAGACCAATGGTATCTCTTAGAGAGCTGGTGAAGTTATTAGCCTTGATTAAGTGTATAGACCTCAGGAAGCTTGTGAAAACAGAATAAAAATTCAGAGTCTATCCACAGTGCTGAAAAATGGCTAAGCAGGCCAAGAATTAAAAAGTACTTGATTTTTGCCTTGCAGATAAGATTCTCTGATTATATGCAGATTGCACACTTGATTTGGGAAAAGCTTAGAACTGTCCTGATTTTTTCTTTTAACAGATTTTAGCTCAGAAGTGGGGGTTTTCTGCAAACAGCTTTGTGTGTGTTGAGTATTGATGTTTTTACATAGATGGAATCTTACTATAAAAGCAGTTACTTAGCTGCAGGAATATTTAGATTATACTAAAGCTAGCCCTTAATAGTACAGCTTCAGCTGTTATGTACCACTAATGGGTGCTGTGTTTATGAATAATGCCTCTAAATGGTACAAGAAGTAGTAGGCCAGTTCTGTTGCTTCTGCTCACTTCCTAGTTTGTCACCAGTTACAGGCTTACTTAAAAACAGTACAAAAAGTACAGAAGCTTTCTGCCGTTCCTTCCATTTTTAGGGTAGTTTGTCAAATGGCTTTTTTGTATTGTATACCAAAAACACTGCACAACCTCTGTGAGAACACTGCTGCCTGTTTAACTATATTCTTGCCTTTAATATAATTAAAAGAATGAATTCAGGTGTTTCTGGAGTGATGGGAAACACCTGGTGAGAATTCAAACTCAACTTTGCCAGTGGTTAAACACTACCTTTCGTAGGTGTATTTATTAACCAAGTACATTGGCCAATCTTTTTTATCTGGAACCGAAGAGTTACCAGTTGTTGCAATAGATTAACTTTCCTTAAGTTTCTTCTGTCATTGCTTCTGCTGTTTCTCCTTGCTCTCTCACTCTTGCAAAATGTAGCTGGTGTTTTTACTGTTACCTTGGCACTTCAGGTTTCATGAGCTGGAGAGCTTCTTGCTCTTGTCTGAAAGATCACTTAAAAATCTTGGCTTCTGAACAGGCACTCATTTTCCTTCTCCTTCCACTTCAGCCCACACCCCCTTAAGTTCAATAGAAAAAAATCCTCATTTTTCTCCTAGTCATCTGTTTGACAGCTGCTGTGTAGCAACTTGTGAATATAGATCTTTTTTTGCAGTGACGGGGGAGTATGCAAATCTTAATTCAGAAAAGAGTTAGCTGCAAGTACACAGGGAAAGGCTCAGTCTGAGTTCGTTGCCTGTTGATCTGTGCTCACAATACAATACTAGGCTTGCTCATTCTGATGCCTAAACAAACACTTGAGGCTTGTGAAGCTAATTGGGTCAAAAAAGGTTGTTGAAGTTAAGGGGTTGAAGATTGAGGTGTTTGGCAGGAGCTGTTGTAGTCATACTTTCTCAATGAGAGCCGTTTTGCAGGAAAATGGGAGAGATGTCTCTGGAGAGCAATTTCTTGTAATGGTGTCTGGTTTCTTTCTTCTACTGTTCTTTACTGTATAGCATGCTCTTGCATTAAGCAAGGCACATGCCCTGGAGAGGGGTGGCTGGTCATTGTCTACAGCGCTGGAAAGGTTTGCAGGTGCTGAGCTCAGTCCTGCATAATTGTGTCTCTGCACAGCATTAGGAGAGCTGATCACATGCAGTGTTTAAAAATCCTTGTTACACTGAGAAGCATATCAGAGAATGGTCAGTGGTTCTGGTGAAGCTTACCTATTCTTCCCTTTCCACCTCTGGAGTCCTAGGTCTGTTTCAGAAACTCAAATTGAGGGCATTTGTCTTATGACTCTTGTATCATCCAGGACTGTCTTGTTTGCAGACAGAAGAAAGGAGCTGTACAGAAGGTGAACTCTTTATGTTATGGGTTTGCTTCATGATTTTCTTGTCACAGTAACTGTTGGCACAATTGAGCAGCTCTTTCAATAGAGGTAGAATACTTACCTTGAAGGGATTTATGGCTTGTCATACAGTCAGGATACTGAAGCTCAAGTTGTCTTACACTGCTAGAGTGTCCCTTCCTCTGTGATATTTGGATATACAGAGTGTTTTCCTGGCTACCTGAGCTTACGTTTCTGGAAAAATCTGTATTTTATGTAACAGACTTGTCCACAAGTAAAAACGCTTCTCCTTATCCTACTTGTTATATATAGTACCTACCAAAGTAATGCTTTGATATGTAATACCATAATTTGGCACAGAACCAGACAGACAAATTTGGGGACACTTGTGAGAAGATTCTCTGGAGTGCCAGTCCACTTTTTTAGCATATCCTTAGCACCAGCTGGCAGTTCTTTTCATTCCCTAGCAACTGGCTTAATTTCAGTACTGTCTTGATGAGAATAGGGATAGATGTTTTTGATGAAAGGAAATATCTCCTTTATGCTTCTAGATCTCACTCTGTGTAGAGAGGATCGAGACACTGTGGTACAGCCCATCCATTCATTAGGACTTTGTCATCTTCTTGACCCTTCTGTAATCTGGATGTAGTAGAAAGTGCTGTTGTCACTGTCCACCAAAGCAACATGCAATTTGCACATTCAGGAGAAGCTGCTGGCATAGTTTTCTTGAGAGAAAACAAGAAAGCACCTGACAGTGGCTATCTGTGACTGAGATATTCTTTTGAATGGACTACTACTTCAGCAGGTTTTCATTACTAGTTTTGAATTAGAATCAGTGTGTGAGAGATGACTAATCTTGCAATTATTTCTCTGGGTATTTGCAGCCAAGAGCGGTAGCGTATGCTGAAAGAAGTACATGGCAGGAATGGTGTCTACTACAGTTTGGGTGTGCTGTTTTTTTCAGAAGCAGTGGGGCTTGCATTAAGCTCTTTACCATTCAATATTTTACCTGGTTTCTGCTAAAGGATTTCCCAAATGGGATAGAAATTAGTGCATCATTACTTGTCTTGAGCTGTTCCCTTGCTTCCTGGAACTTGCAATTGGATAATCCTTTGACAGTCTTGTCAAGTTTGAAGGAAAAACATGAAACAAAAATACAGCTTTTTGCCAGGAAATTTTTATTTTCTGATTTGGGGCAAGACTGTCCCTTCTCCAGAGGTAGTCAAGCCCTGCCTAACCAAAACAGTGGTTGGAAATAATGTGGTGTGTTGATATTTTTAATTTTAGATGTGATATGGATTGTACTATTAACCTACCTTCCAGAGTACAACGTTTATCTTACTGATTGGTGAGCTTATCATTTAGACTTTGCTGGGACTTACGTGGCTAATTCAATCCACTGCATACAATATCTCCTTCTGTTCTTTGGTTCTTGTTCAGTAAGTTGGGAAGTGAAGGTTGTGAGCAGCCCTGAGTGTCCAGGAATTCAGACCAAACTTAAATCTTGTCTAGAAGAAGGAGTCAATGCTTGAAGGTTGAGGTAACTTAGGTAAGGTACTGGCATTTGTGTGACACTGGCACTTTCCCTGAGCAAGTTGTAGTAGCTTCAGTTTAATAACAGTGTCAGATTTTGTCTCTGATAGAGGATTTTTATGTTCTTGCTTATCATGCAATCTCTTTGTATCTGGATACAGAGCTGCAGCAGTCAGTGGCAGTACTAGTTATTTACCAAATGGATGCTGTCATTAGGACACAGTAGCCTACTTAGGTTTCAGTTTTGTACAAAGAGGGAAGATCTGCTAGTGACTGAAGTCTAGCACAGGCGGTAGATTCATTAACATGCACCTGCTCATTTGCAGATTCAGAATCTGAAAAATCATTAAGTGTATTTGAAACAACGGCCTACTCACTGGAGGACATGGATTCAAAAGATGCAATAACTTCAGACATGCCTGAGGAAAAGGTTTGTGGCAGTGGGGAGTCGCTGTCCAACGGGATCAAGAAACACAGGTAAGATGTTGTCTGTTCTTAATGGTGAATAAAAGACCACAGGAATCTCTGAAAAGCTAACTGTGAAAACTTTTTAAATTTTGTTAGGGATGATTGACAAATGGTTGGTAGTGCTATGGTTTTATAAAGAACATTTTTCCAAGGCTAGTGTGCTCCTTTGCATATGTTTTTTGATGTTTGAATCTGAATAAGTAAAAATAAAATAGAATGTGCTATGTAAAAATGAACACACTTGTTTTTCAATAGATCTTAGTGAAATCTATGTGGATTTTAATTCCTTCATGTATCTTTAATGATCTATGCCTCCTATTGCCTCTTTACTTTCCAGACACTTGATCCTCCTGCTGGTATGGGGAATGAATGAAAAATATTGTTAGCCTGGCATCAGAAACTCAAATGTGAACAAAGGGAGTCTTATTCCAAAAGTCTCATCCATGTTTTATGTGCTTATTTTGTGTTGTCAAATGATCCATTTTTGTTTGTTTCCTTGCCGATAATGGAGGACAATAGGTCTGGAGTTAATGAGATGTAATAGACACCACTATGCTCGAGTTTCAGTGGAAGGGCAATATAATGTTTATGCTAGAAATCAAGCCAGACTTAAGCATGTTTTCAAAAAGACAACTTTGGAAATGTTTTGGATATGCAGAATGATGATGGATATTCCGGATTTGTGTAAAACCAGGAAATTATTGTTTAATTTTACAGAAGCAAGCAAGACTGCTTTAATTACTTGGTATCCTAAACAGTTAAATTGCATTGAAGTATGTGGTAATGTCAGAGACCTGATGTTTCAAGGTTCAACCTCTGCATGTGTATCCCTCCCACGCTAGGCAAAGACTAAGGCAAATAAGGGCTTGGGTGGAATAATGGGGTGGTTTAGGAAGGTAACATAAAGCAGCTGACTAAGCATGTTGCTCTGCACTCTTGTGCTATTACTGAGGTGGTATTTATGGCCTTGGCTAAGTGTGTTTGCTAATTAGAGCAGGAAGTTCAGGGTTGGGGGAAAGCACTAAGTAAAGGTGGACATCTGAATTGCATTTATTGCCTTGGAAACTGTGAGGAGAAAGGAGACAATTCACAATCAACATGAAAATGTTGACATGCATTGTCCTGAAGAGTTTTAACAGGAATCAGTCTTTCACTATGCATCGTTTACTATACCAAAGAAATAATTTGGCCAAGTTCCCGTAACACTGTATTATGCTGTAGAACTGTAGGGAGCAGATGACTGAAGAAGCACTTAAGATCTGGTGGTCTTATAAAGGGGAATGAAAAGCAATAAACAAGAAATCTGGAGAGGGACTTTTTACAAGGGCATGTAGTGATAGGACGAAGGGTAATGGCTTTAAACTGAAATAGGGGAGATTTAGGTTAGGTATTAGGAAAAGGATTCTTCATTATGAGGGTGGTGAGACACTGGAACAGGTTGCCCAGAGACGTTTTGGCTGCCACATCCCTCAGGGGCCAGGTTGGATGGGGCTTTGAGCAACCTGGTCTAGTAGAAGGTGTCCCTGACCATGGCAGGGGGGTTAAACTGGATGGCCTTTAAGGTCCCTTCCAACCAAACTATTCTGTGATCTCTGCTTATGTTGTTTCCGAGTTGTGTGTCTTTTAGCAGCAGAGAGTAGAGGGCGTTGGAGTAAAATGAGTCTCCGGCTAATAATTAGTTGCTGAACAGAAGTGAAAACTATGATAAAGGAAAATAGAAATTTTTGCATCTAGATAAGAATGTATATTTTAGCTTTTTTACCTGACATCTTGGTGACACATAGGGACTTGTCCACAAAAATACTGGTGCAAACTGTTTCTCCCCAGAGCTCAGCCAATTTAAACTTAACTTCTGAGATAACCCTCTCAGTGGGTGGGAGTTGTGTGGTATTTCTGGACTTGTTTCTGAGGCTCTTGGTGGCAGTAGTGTTTGGCCTGGTACGGGATCTGTTTGACAGAACTTCAGGACTGTTGTCTTCCTGGAGCTGCTGACTTCAGTTTGTGCCTCTTGGTTTTGGGGCTAGTTAGAGGGCATGTGGTCAAATATGCATTATCTCTGATGTTACCTGTGTCCTTTTTGGAACAGAAACCTTAACTTCTTGATGCTGTGGAAAGTGAGAGGGTCTGAATGTTTTGACAGCTGTTAATTCCACCTTTACACCCTTGGGTTTGCTGTAAATTGTTTGCTTAACTTGCATTTGCGTTAACCACATGGAAACAAGTCACTTGGAGAATAGACCTGATTAAGTACTTTTGCTTAAAGTCTTGGTAACTTCCTTAGTACCTCAGATGAACTGCAGCTGCATTTGGGTTGCACATGACAGTACCTACACTGTTTAGCAGTCATAGAGTCATAGAATAGTTAGGGTTGGAAAGGACCTTAAGATCATCTAGTTCTAACCCCCCTGCCATGGGCAGGGA
>WYDI02022065.1:0-56998 GCA_009867235.2 Psittacus erithacus | reverse complement strand
GGAAGGACAGGTTGTGGGGGGAAAACAAGCAGGCTACATGCTTTGTCTAATTTACGACTAAGCTTAAACCACGACACCAATCTATGATTCTATGATTCTATACTGTGTTATCTGATCATTTCATTAATTGCAAATACTAAAATTACAAATATTAAATACAAATCCAATTGTTATAGGATTATTGCAGCAACTATCTGAAAAGCCAAATGACCTAGAAAAAGAAAACCAGGTATCAACACAAAAATATCTTAAAAAGAAACAATAAAAAATAATTGCTAGCTGTGGAGATGCACCAGAACAAGTAAAAGCAAAACTAATAAAACCAGTACAAGTTTATTTACAAAACTATTAACAGAACTTCATGAAATAGTAAACCTTTCCATAGAAGTATTTTGTGAATGGATGCTTAAGTGCTATATGAATGCCACCCTGACATTCTTAAGTATCCATTTGGAAATTACACTGTGAAAGTGACAGAGTAAAAGGTAAAGCTGACTGTAATATGTAAACCTTCTGCTGAATTTCTTTTAAAAGAAATCTATCCTGTAAATATGGCGAGAATGTAGGTATTCTTTTGTCTTTGGGAAGAAAGAAAATTATCTATGTTTTCTGTGTGTTTCTAAAAATCCCACTATGTGGTTGCCTTTTGGGAAGCAAATGAGGGGATTTTTTATTACTTGTGTAAACTGAAATACTAAAAGCACAAAAAAATTTTGTGAGCTATGAAATACTGGAACTTCTAGCTACATTCTTGTTTGCAGTAAGGAAAAATGGGAATAACACCATCAACTTTAATTCAGCTTTACCAGATTGATACTAGCATAATTAACTTTCTCTGGCATCTCTCTTTCTACTATGAATTTTGTCTGCATATCAGTCTCCAGTGGTGCACCTGCAGTCCTTTCTGCCTTTTGGCCTATTTGTCTGGTTTTTTCTGCTCTGAAGCCAGCCAATCCCTGACTTTGGGCCGATATGTATGCTCATTTTTCACCTTGACGAAGAGATAAAATATGGCTGAGGCACATGGAATTAGAATGTGAGTATTCCTGAGTCACACAGTATAAATGTTGCCATGGTGACTGGAGACTCCAATAGACAAAATAACGAATAACTTTTTGCAGTGTTCATAATAAAAAAAAAAAATAAAAATCACACTTAAAAGCTTTACAAATTTCTCTTTTTAAGAAGGCGGAATATCATATACTGTACCCTTCATTAATTATATTAAGGAAACTGAGAGCAATATTACTTTATTTTTTTCCTAAAAAATGGAAGTACAGCCATGATTCCTTAATTGTTTTCTACCCTTACCCAAACTTCAACAAAGTTGTCTGAAACTCAGTGCTTTAAGTATTTGAACTGACCTAATCTTTTTGTTTCACCATGTCCCTCTTGAACTACTTTCATTCTCTGCTGTACATCCCCATTTTCAGGTTCTTGCCAAATGCCCCTACACGTGAATTATAGTTCAATTCTGTACAAATCTCTGTCAGCATTAAAGTATCAAGAATAGGTTGGATTTTTCTAAATTAACTTTCACTTCTAAAGTTTATGTGAAAACTAATCAGTTTTATTAAATATAAATTCTTTTTTCAATCACAGCAGTAACTGCTTCATTGCTACTTTTCCTAACATTATCATTACTAAAACCAGTACATGCATAACTAAGGAACACAGAAAAAGAAATTGGTTTTAACATTACTGGGATAGGAAAACCATTACATGACATATAAAACGTAAGGCTTCTAAGGAAACTTAAGTGTAAAACTTGATGAAAATTAAATTTAAGAGAAAAAAAGAACTATATTGCCCATGAATATTTGTTAAAATGCGTAGTAAAAGCAAATCAAATAAAGGTACAGACTGTGTCTATGCCAGTAAATTGAACACCATGAAGGAACCAGGATGAGTTCTGGCACCTGTATCTGCTTTATCTGTACCCATGCTCCCTGACATGGTTTTGGTCCAAGACAGATAGCAGGATCAGAGGCAGTGCCTAGGCACTGTTTGGGACCAGGTATGGGCCTAAGACTGTTAATAAATAAGCAGCTTGGATTTAGTGTGTGATGTTGATGCTCATATGCCAGGAAACAGTCCCAGTCTTGCTTTCTTACTAGGAGAAATAAAACTTGGGTTCACTTTTTTTCTCTTTTTAAATCCTGTAACTACTGTAGCAAATGTTCTTAGAAAGTTCATCAAGACAAGAAACTCAAAGAAATATTCTACCATGCATACAGAAAGAGGATGCCACACAGACATGATCAGTTGACTCTGAAGATTGTTCCCATTTAAGAGACAAAATCATCATATTAACCCATTATACTGATTCATATGCTGAGATTTAGGCTATTTATATTCTTCAATTAACTACATTTGTAGTCAGCTTTTGGTAGCTGAGAAGCTCAACTTGAACTGACAATGGGTGCTCATGGCCCAAAAACCAACCATATCCTGGGCTGCATTAGAAGAAGCTTGACAAGCAGGTTGAGAGGTGACTCTCCCTCTCTGCTCTCATGAGACCCCACTCTGAGTACTGTGCTCAGCTCTGGAGTCCCAGCTAGTCCTCCAAGAACTCAGCACTAGACACTGCAAAAGAATCACCCTGCTACTTCACCAAAAGCTGTCATAGAAATAATAACCATGCTTTAATTGTTAAGTGTGAGAGGAATCAGTTTGGATCACAGCCTTTCTTAAAATAAAAAAAAAAACAAAACCATCATCTTCCCTTTAAATTTGTCTGAATGTAATGCTGTGATAAGAGTGGTATCAGCCTCTTCTTTCTGATCTGAAGTCATTGAGTAAACATGACAATTTGGAAGTAAGAAGAGAAAGGGTCTGTGCACTGCCTTATTATCCACAGGTATCAGATCTGTGGCACAGCTGCCTAAGCTGCATTGCTTGCTTTCATTGCTGTCCTGGCAATTTCATGGCAGAATGATTTAGGTGATTCCTGCCCAAGTGGTCTGTTGTCTAACATATTCTTCCAACTAGTGAAGAACTGAACATTTGACTCAGGGTTAAAAAGACTACTGGGCATCAGGCCACTGAAGATTAAGTGTTGCAACAGGGAATAATTTCAGACTTCCAAGGATCTGGGACTAAATAGCATCCAAGATATCACCACTGGAAATAATAGGGAATGCTGAAACAAAATCTTGGGATTAAGTCCAAAAAGCATCAAGCATTCTTTTGGTTTAATAAAGAGGGCAAGCAATTTCATTATGTTTCCATTTATTTTTATTTATGTTTTAGAAATACATTTAAACTTAATTAAATGTGACATTGTGGAACAGGAAACTATTTGCACACAGGTTCGTATATTGAAAATAAACCACAGCTAAGCTGATTTTTCAGAGTAGCCAAAATAATCATTTGATGGGAACGGTAGAGATGGAATGAAGAAAACACTTCATCTACTTTTAATAAAGCTGTATTTTGTAGAATTAATTCCTTATTATTTGTTAACTAGAAATATAATATGGTATTTTCTGACTTCTATAACAAAACACTATCAGTGATAGAAAAAGTTCTCCAGCCTATTTTCTGCTCGTATGATACATATCTATTAAAATATGTTTTTCTGTTTCTCATGGCAATTGAATTGGTTACCTCAGAATTAGGTTAAACTTGATTTTATGTTGGTTTTAGTTTTCATATGTCATATAAAATTAATTTTTCAATGATGTCATTAATGTCTTAAAAGTTCAATAAATAAGTTAATACCTTGCTCTTCACTGAATAAGGTTAGCTACATGGAAGAAAAAAGACAATAACAATGTCATATTCTTCCTTTTTCCCTCTCACATGTTGATATGTTTCTATTAGTCCCCTATCAGTCAGATCGTACTGGTTTGTATAACAGGCTAGGTAACAGCTCACCATCTGTACTGAATTCCTGTATCTTGGTAACCAGTTTTCTTTCGTTGTTTCTTTCCTAATATCACTTCTCAGAAAGTTCTTTGTACTTTGGAAAGTACACGATGCTTATTACATGATACTATTACCTTCAAGCAATTTAACCTGAGTCAAACTTTTGTTGGCTGACTAATCACAAGAGGATTAAATATTAAATTCTAACCATAATTTTAGCCTGACAATTAGTGAGGAGCTTCTCAAGTTCCTCAGAGAGTTCTTTTTATTCACCTCTCACAGATGTCGTTCCTAACACTATGTTTGTTTTTCTTCTCTGAAGCAGGGAACTGAAAGGTGAAAGAAGCATGTGGGAGGGAGTTCAAGTGCTAAGAGGACTTATTCCGCTTCACTAAACCAGTGTGGACCCCAAGGACATTCATATTTGCAAATTTAAAAGGTCAGGGCAAGTCTAGAGATCAGCCTTATGCTGTGGACATAGATGAAACCAGAGAGGCTTGTATTTTTATACAAGGTTCTAGTGACTAAGGCAGCCTGTGAGATATTTTATGGAGGGAGATATGATTTCTTTGTAGTAATCTCCAGTACCGACCACAGCTGATACTTTCCAAAATTATGTTGAAATGTCACCTAGGGATCTCCTGCCAGCCTTTTCTTTAAAGAATCCACTCAGGAGCTAAAGTATACATTTGAAATTGTGCTACAATAAATATTTCATTAGTACCTTATTTGGACACTTAAGAAGATGCCAAAGTGGCCAGCTTGTTCTCAGAGATGCTGTATCTTCTTCTTTTCCTACTGCTTTACAAATCAGTTCAGATCACCTTCCTTCTGTGAGTAATAAAATAAACTTCTGAAGCATCCTCAGAGGCTACTTTTCTTTAACAGTGTTGATAATATCAGCAAAACATTGCTCAAAAAGTAATTCAGCACTGAGAAAACAATATCTGGGAATGTCACAAGAGATCTTTTTACATTTTTAAGATGCTGGCAGAAATTTCTGTAGGAGACTGAGGATGCTGCAGTTCATTAAAACTGCAAGTCAACAGACGAAAAATATCAGTACAAGTCTTTAACAAACATACTACTCTGGCCTGTGATAAATGTAAAGCAGTGCTGCCTCAAGTCTATGTTGATTACAAAAGGATACAAAGACAATGTGGTGATGATAATGACAAACCAAGCTAAAAAGTAATCCTGCTGTAATTAGGAAAAGAAATATATTATTTGATGTTCAGCTACTGCTTAGATGCCAGTGTCCCTGCCCATCACACAGACTATTTAGTCTTCATCAGCGGCCAAATATTTGGTAATGTTAAAATTTTCCACGTTGTTGTTAAAATTCCATGAATGCCTAGATTTCAATACTGAATAGTTTAAAATCCCCCAGTACAGGGTGATGATTGCCTCCATCCTCCAGAAAGCTGAGTTCAGTTGTAGCATCTTGAAGTCAGCGGCAGTGACATTAATTACAAACTTTCCCATAGCAGGGTACAAGTACCTCTTGTCAGAGGTCCTTCCTAGGGCATTTAAACCCTGGGCTTTCAATGCTCTGCCCACCCCAACTCAGGAGGATCAGAACCCAAATGTGCTTTAACCCTTTTGCAGTCAGGTATTCTGGATGGCACATTCTCTGACTTTCTCTTGAAGTAAAGTTTTTGTTTTACCATGATCATTTAAATCACCAGGCTAGAATGAGAAGAAGAAAAAAAAACTAAACCCAAACATATTTTATTAGAGAAAGTACTTGGCTTAAAGTCATTGGGACTCCATTCCTGATTACTAACCTAAAACCCGTAAATCTTCCTAGCATTAATCCTGCTACCTGTGTGCCCAGACCACAAGGAAAAGGACCTAAAACCTTTTGGTTGCTCTCCTAGCACCATAACTCAAGTGTTTTTTGCAACACCATTTCCCTTGAGTAGGAAGGAAACTGAGCGTCTCTTGAAGACTGCCCTACTACCCTGTTCTGGTGTCTGCAGGATTAGGTTGCTGAAGCTGCAGATAGTCAAAGATGCATATACTTCCTGCCTAGTAAGCACCTGAATAGTTAGTTATTTGGCAAAAAGAGATTTCCTGAGGCATTAGTCCTCAGAAATCACCTAAACACTGTGGACCCCAAATGAATGGACAGGTTTAATTTTTGGTCTGTAACAAGAACCCTAAGGAAGGAAGGGCGCTCATGTTCCTGTGCCAGCTTCACACTCTTTTACCTTTACTCAACAACAATCTGTGAAATTCAGTCTGCAAAACAGGTTTAAGATCTCTGCTGGGATAAAAATGTAGGTATCTTAGGTTTTGCAGTCCCTAGAGACTCTGTGTATATGTGTGTGTACTGTGCATCACAGAATTTCATAAAAAGCATTTTTGAAAATCTTTAATGTTGTAAAATCTGGTCAAAAGTATGAAAAATACTTGAAGTTAATCATTTGTTTCTCATAAGGATCATCTTATCAAATCATAGTGAAAGAGGCCAATATGCAAATAAATTAAAAAAAAACCCATGGCACAACAAACTTTTTTTTATTTAAAACATGCATTAAATTTGTGCTTATTTTCAGATGTCTGTGTGGAACCAATTCTACAGTGATTTTACATAAACAGACATCAATTGCAGTTAGTGTTAATTTTAGAGTACTTTCATGTAATATTAGCATAAGTATGGGAAAAATTTGAACAGCAAACAAATATGCTCTTTAGAATGATTAGGAAATAAAGAAAAAATGCATTTGTTCATAGTTTTCTGTTCTCACAGAAAATAAGTATATCTGCTCAGAATTAAGCAAGAAAGAAAAAGATTAATCACAAATGGAAGCAATATATAAATCATTTCACCTGCTGTTCTCTTTCTGGTTCGCTACAATTCATGGCTGCTTTCATGTTGTTCAGCTTGTTCTGAATACCACTTAGTCCATTATGAAATTTTATCCTCCTAAGAGACTAAACTTCCACAGAGCAGATGGAAAAAACAGATGAAAAGAAGGAAGAAAATGTATGTAGGCTTCAATCTGTAAAGTATAATCAAAACTACCGAGGGGCAATTGTCTTGGAGAATTATTACAATGTTTGTTCAAAAGTTTATCACTTCTTTTTTTTTTTCTTTTTTTTCTTTTTTCTTTTTGCTTTTTTTTATAAGAGAATTTAAACATTAAATGTACATGTCTCTGCCATTTCAGCTTCAGTATTTTCTTCTGCATTCTGTTGGATTTTTTCACTTTTTTATTCATTAAACATTTAGGTGAAAATCAAGCAAGTGCAAAAACTTTCTATTGTGTAATCTCTCCCACAGAAATATTTTATAAGCTAATGTCAGCCATCAGCACATAGTTGAAATTTCCTCATGCTACTTTTGTTTATGGACTTTGCCGAGGCCTAATGAGTGTATAGCATAAAAAGCCACTGTGTATCCATGTGAGGCATTCTGAAAGGAGCTTAGCGTTTCTTCATGGGTAACATGATAAAACTGTACAAGATTTTCAAATACTCTCTGCCGTATTACTGGCTTCTTGAAATACAATTGGGTACTGTGGAAACTAAAAATCCTTCTTGATTCTAGATCTTTGAGAATTGCGGTTTTTCATTGTATTATGTACAATTAGCCATTTATATGGATATTGTAAATATTTATGACTTTGAAGATTCTGGGGCCCTGGTTAGCAGGGTACTGGTATTTCTTCCTTGCTAAGTTGGTGGATGAGTTTTGATTAAAGAGAAAGAACCTCTGTCTTCAATATACTAATTTTTATGTGCTTATAGCAATACATGAAGTTTTATGAAGTCTACAGATACCTAATTTATTAACGTTACTCAGATGTTGGGACTTAAACTCTGGCAATTCAGAGTTCTACTCTTATGGATGCCATAAATGCCATAAAACAGAACAGAAGTCATTATTTCCTGGGGAAAATCTAGGGGTTTTCACCAACTTTTATAGCTGAGCTGTAGTGAGGGGGAAGGGCTGCTGAGGAAAACAGGAGAAGACTGGCCTTCAAAGTTCAACCCCAGAAACTTCAGTCATGCAGACCAACTTCTGGGCAATCCTCAATAGTTTGTCCTTATGATTAATGCTTATAACATAGCATATTAAATGATCTACATATTTTGCCTCCTTGTACTGACTAATTTGAATTTTGTAGCCATTGAGCTGATACCATTTAAAAGGACAAACAGCATGTTTTCTGCTTTGGGGATGTCGCCTTTCACACATACTTGATCAGCTTTTATCTCAATATCCTATCCCTGGCAACATGAAAGACCATGAAAAATTCTGTATGGATGATGAGGAATTAATATTGGGCTCAAGATCTGCCATTTGGAATGGAATGAGAAATTTACTTTCAGAATTTCAAAAATGGAAAACCAGCTACCTTGCAAAATAGAAATTTAATCAAAGTGCTTTACAACGCTTGCTCACATTTTTCCTTCCTTTCCTATCTAGAAATTATAGTTCTATTTTAACTTCATCAAGTAACAAGAGAACATTGAAGGTTAGTTGTTTGGGTCTTTTTCATTTTCTTTCGTATTTGAAACAAGCATACTTTGTTTACTGTAACAAGTAAACATCAACAACTGATTTACATATAAATGTAGACATTATTTTTTCCTCATCTAAAATATCTTTTCACTCTTTTCAGCAAGCTCAGGGCCTGCTGAAACGCAAAAGGAAATGTTGGCTAAGAATGGCCAGAGGGTAAGTTTCTACATGAAAAAAAAATAATAATGATCTTTTATTTAGTGAAGCTATATTTAGATGACTTTTTTCCTGGAAAAATGCTGCTATTACTGTTGTGAGTTAACAGAATTCCATGAGGACAAGCATATTTTCTGATTGTGATGGCAGTTATGAGAAACTCATGTGAGGTCTATATTTTGAGGTTTATATTATGTCCAGACATCACTGATGTTCCCTTGAAATAAGGTGTTAGTATCAACATAGTTTAAAGGTCTTGAAAAGCAGTAGGTTGATAGCCTGAGAAAACCTTCCAGCTTTTCATAGTCTAGCTTTGTGAAGACTTGACCTGAATATGATTCAAAGACACATGCCAGGATACACTTGTGAGATATGTGTCGTATCTGTAACATGAACAGATGTTTAGACACTGAGTTTTAGTTGATTCCATGTATGATCAGCCAGAGAATCTTAGACATCAAGACAGCTCCAAGCTTGGGATCCTAAAGCAGACTCTGGAATCTTCCAGAGTTCAGCTTTGGACCTTAGGAATCTAAACCTAGTCTGTTTTCCTTTCTCTAATCATGGTTTTATTTTGGTTTGTATTTTCTACTTGTCCTGTTACAAAGTGACATAATAAGTTGCCTTCATTACCCAACACTGCAAGTTGAATCCAGATTCAAGCCAGTAAAATTAAATATCTCCTACTGAGTTTCTACTCACTCATGTCCCTTCTGAAAATGAATAAATTTATGTTGATAAATTTGGTTCCTTTTTATTTATTTATTTTCCCTAAATGCAAATTTATGGGTGAAATGACAGGAGCAGTTCTTTCTGCAAAGGCCCTTTAAATCCATATTTTAATATGACTGACTGACTACAGTGAGAGAACAATGACCTTTTCCTTCCTTTCAGCGCTGTAAGCAGCAAGCTCCTTTCAAGTACTCTAGCATCCAAATGCTACACTGCCCCATTTCAAGTTAAGCGTGTGCTTAAATATATTACTGTACTGAGATTCATATGAGTTATTTTAGCATAGCTATTCCTGAGCCAAGTTATTTATGAGCCAATAATATCCATGGAACAGTACAAGGCCTAAAATAAAGTCCATATAGTGAAGTGCTTATAAAATAGACACAAGCAAAGCTAAGAAAAGATATACACACACAAAAAAATGTTATTATCACTGTCATTCATGGATGAGAAGCTCTCTTGAACTGCTGGGTAGGACTTGAATGTAGTCCAAATCTTAGCAAAGTTAGCTGAAATTCTCATGTTGCAGCCACCTATCTGAAATGTTTACCAACATCGTCTATGGTAAGGAAATCTCAATTTTTAGGAATATTTGTCAACAGGTATCTGGGTGGAGAAGTCATCTTTCATTTCAGATGCACTGAGTGATAGCAACCTCATCTAATGTTAGACATCTACAGTATAGCTGCTCAGGCATCTGCGTTAGTATAGTCATCTATGTTTGATGTATAGTCATTGGGAAGACACAGGTTCTTCTGAGGAACGAATCATCATATCTGGAAGTAAATAGCTAAAGTAGGTCAGAAAAGTCACAGACTGGAATGCCTGCTTTCTTTTAAATGTAAAGAGTCTTCAATGAATAGCTCAGATGCAGACATCTGCATTGCACCCATCTAGCCTTAGGTGAGATGGAACCCGCTACTGTTATTATGAGTCTTCAAAGAGTATCAGGGCTTGATTTTACAGTCTGTGAGGTTTTTATGAGTTCTGTTTTGATCCAAAACACAATTCAGTTCTGAAATTTGCTAGTTAGTTTTCTTTAGAAGAGAGGTTCTTCCAGCTCCAGTATTCAGCATGATACAAAACTAAGGGCATCCTCACACTGAGGAGCTTCTAGCCACTTAAAATGAAAAAGCAACAGCCAGGTAAATAAAACATGTTTTGTAATAATTTCTGTTATCATTATTGTCTTTTATTTGTACTATAAAAATCTTTGAAGACCTTGGCTCTATTTATGTAAGCAGTGCCCAAACATGACAGAGAAATAGCTCCTACCCTGAAAAAAATACAAGCGCAGTTTACATCAACACAGGTATCAGGAGTAATGAGGGAACCCACAGAAATAAGGGGATCAAACAGCCAGACAAGCAAGAATTATAGAATATTGCAGAATATCAGCTACAAGACAGTGTACATCTGATGTCAGTTTTTCTGCACATGAAAACATGAATTGTGCATTGCTGTTTTGTTTCAGGGGACCCTGCAGCCACATCCAAACATACATCATTGCTTCTGCAGAATTGGCATGACCCCTGTGATTCTGGGGTACCAACTGTACCTTCGATAGTTACAGTTTACCAAAACTTTCCATTTAATAAGCCATTTTTTCTGTATTTGAGAATTCAATAATGGCATCTCACTTACCATGCTTAATTACTAAAATAAGCAATATAGTCATCATAGACTGCTAATACAGCCAGCCTGCTGGGTTCCAGCTGTTTGCTTACTGAGGCAAAGAAGGACTGAGCATTGCCAGATACTTTACTGAGCTAAAGGTTTAGAGGGAGAGTTAACTTTGACAAATATCTCCTTTACATCAATAGCCTGGAATATTTTCAAAGAACCAAGAAAAAGTAAGAAATTAACAAGTTACAAAGTACTGGACCGAGTTATGTTTGCTCAGATGCAGCCATATTTCACAATCCCAGATATTTTCTGGGAATGATTTGTGAAAAAATTTCTCGGCTTATTTGCATGCTTTATTTTTCTGCAAGGCCGCCTTTTCATCCCCCAACTACACCCCTATCTCAATGCTTTTTTATTATTTAGCACACCAAAAAGATCTGTGTGAATTCAGAGGATAATTTTATTTTACTTATTTACAGTTCATAACAAAGCTGTCTTTTGGGAACATTCATCTTTCTGCCAAGTCCATGATGAAGTGACTTTGTTTCTGCTAGGTATATAAGCTTTGCATAAAAAACAAGGGTGGGCACAGGCTATTGTAGTTGATCATTATTTCACATTTTTTCTGTCAGAAAGAGCATCATTAGAGAGAAAAATAAATAGGACAGTCAGTAACAGTAGCCTCTTATTCTTTTTTTTTTTGACTTCTGCATAGATAGCATAGAGTTCTGCCAGCTTTCTATAGAAAAGCATATGGCTTTGTGAGTTGTATGAACTTAATAGAGCAAAATGGACATCTGCTGGCACTTTTAAAAAATCTGTAAATCACTAATAAAAGCCAAAGCAGTATGAAAATGTAAAGACTTCAGTTTACCATGTTGGAAGAAGATAATTTTGACACATTGCTCCTATTAAATTTCTATGATATTTGATTAGAAAGCTCTGGTTCATGCTTTATATAACAAAACTGAAGTTATATTACTGCACATACAACACAATAGTAATAGGAAAAGATGCAGTAATATAGCCCAAGGAAACTATTAACTGTATAGTTATTTGTAGCAATTTGTGACCAGTATTGTCTCACAAAGAGCTGTAAACTGAAAAGTAACTTAGCTGCACATATTCCAGTCTTTGCTTCAGCAGTAGCTGTAGGCTGGAGCCAACAGGGACAATGGAGTAGATTCAGTAAATACAAAAGTAAATCCAGTAAATCCAATCTCCCCTTAGAGATACCTCCACTCTATACATGCTGCCATGACATTTGGGTTAGATTTTCATATTTCCATAATTTCCAAACCATTCAAAATCTCCAAATTAGTATCTTTACATACACGTATTATAGAGATGAACACAAAACTGACACTTGGTTTCCAGTAGTGCCATCATATAAAAAAAGGTCCTGCAAACAGGTATCAAATCTTTTCCTTTCCTTCAAAGTAACTTCACTCTTAGGCAATAAAAACATATCCTGTCATCAGATATATCTTATCTTCTGTTGTTTAAGTTGAACAACTTGAACAAAGGTGACAGCAAACTATCTAAAGGTGACAGCAAACAAAATCTATGCTCATCTCATAGATCGAACTGGTGATTGGGGTACGTTCATGAGAAACATGAGTTTGTATCTGTGTCTGCAACTGCTTATTCTCAGCAGCAGCATCTATAATACCAAGGAACCAGACATCATCCAGTACCAGAACCACCACAGATCTGCATTTTTAATCAGACTGCTGAGCTATGTGTCCAAAGTAGATAAAGAGCCTATACACCAAATGCAGTTCTGTCAGTAGTTTCCAATGAGACAGTTTTAGAAAGTTGGAAAGTGGGTTGAGACATAATGGCCTGTTCATGAATACCTAAGTTTGACCATTATATCCATATATTGGCTAGATATGTTGTACAGGATTCTGGAGTCTGTTTCCGATGTCTGACATCTAAAGTGTAGTTACTGAGAGCATGTATCTTCTTTGGATCTTGTCTTCTACAGATATTATATAGGCATAGAATAGGGGGTTTGTACATGTATGAAGATCAAGGATTGGTTCTTGCTAGTCATAGGTACAAATACAATTGTTTTCAAGGAGAGTAGGCAGAGATGGAAGGGCATTGCCCTGAACTGAAAATAAATTTACTTTCTAATTTTCTGGAATTTTTCTGGTGCTTTGTTAAAATACTAGATTATAGCAATTCTCTAAAAGGGGCTAATACCTTTGTAAGAAGTTATCATGGAAATTAAGAAATACATGATCAAACAAAGAGAATTAAAGCTAAAGACAACAAAACAGGTTAGAAAAATATGTTTTCAGGGATCAGTTTCTAATTGCTAGATCTTAAAAATTTAATCCTAGAATAAAAATAGTACTGTGCCTTTTGTGACAGTGCGTGAAAACTGTGAAAGCACTGAAAGAGGATGACAGGGCCAATAACAATCTAACGTGACCTCCCTTGAATTTTATGCCTAACGATCTGAGAACAGGAACTCTTCGCATTTCTTAAAAGTAAAACAGAGAGAACGAAACATAGAAGTGGTAAACGCAAAGGTTGAAGTTATGATGCAAATATATGTTGGGCTGTCTTGTCTCTGCTCCTTATACAGGTGAAGACATCACACATCTGCTTTTACATCTGTGAATAAAATACGCTTATATTAAAAAAAAAAAAAAAGAGAGAGAGAAAAAAGATTTTTTAGCTCTGGCTTTGTGAGGTTCCAGATAGCAAGTCACCTACAAGGCTTTGCAAATTCTAGATGTGGAGGAAATTGCTCAATGAAAATTTCAAGAACAGAGTATTTCTGAGCTGTCAGAGGATGCTCTAAGGCTTGTACATTGACCTAAAAGCTGTATTTACATTAAAAAAAAAAAAAAACAACTTTATTTTCATTCCACTTACAGAAAGAAGTTGTCGTTGTAAAGTGAAAAAGTCGATCTTTAAATTATCTGAAAGTCACTAGCATGCAAAAAAAAAAAAAAGCCACTCTAATTTTTGAAAAGGTATTTTTCTATCAGCTGGAAATGTTGTATCTTATTCAAGACTGACAGTCATCTTGTGAAAACTGCAAGTACTATAGAAGGTGATACAAAGCAAATATCCATTTTCTTTATTCTTTTCTCTGTCCAGCATAAGACAGTAGAAAGCAAAAACACAGCAGAGGAATCTGACAGCAGACAGAGTGAATCATTATAGAGCTCAGCCATTTTAGAACTCAGATTTGAAAAGATGTTAAATTATCTGTTCTGCTTCTTTGTCCGGATCATATCGTTTGCTGGCTTGTATTCCCTGCAGATATTCCCAGGCTAGTTTTAGATCTCCATTGCAGGGCCACAGGCCTCAAAGTTGTCATTTAGAAAGATTGCACACTTACATGAAAAAGAATACCTAATGACAGTAAGAAATAAATCACTAAAAATCCACAAGCCGTTTGAAATAGTGCAAACCTTTATGTTTCTTTATAGAAAACACACTAAAAGAGGTAAAGGAATCCCTTTCTTTGAAATTCAAAATGGCTTAAGGCTGAGATCAGCTTAACTTTATCTGCACTTAGGCACTTTGAAAAGCTTATTCAAAACTCTTCAAATGCCTGAAGAATTTGAACACTGTCCATTCTGAGATATACCTGCATCTCACATGCATCACTACCCAGGTACCCTCTCAACTACAACTGAAACAAGACTGAAAATTATTCTAGAAAGTGCTTGTTCCATTATGCCCTCCTGTTCAATCTGCTTTTGAAAATGTAGATAGTGGCCACCAAAAGGTAGTAGAAAAGTAGTTTGAGGTAGAGTATGTGCTTCTACCCCCATAACTGCTGGAGCTGCATTTCTTTTCCTAAGCAGCCTCCTGTATTCCAATGTTGAATGTAAGGATGCAAATGCACAAGAAACTGAAGTCCCAAGGGGACCATATTAGCAGATGCCCATCACACTGACATCACTAGGTATTGAAAAGATGAGTTAGGTGCAACTGTGCTATTCTCTTTTGTTAGAGGAGTAAAACCATCTCACCTTACACAACCTCTAAGTGAAAAATGGAAAAAGCCTCCATGAGATTTCTTCTTTCTCTGTCCTTACCTATCACATCTCCACTCGCAACAAGGAAGACTTTGATCATAAATGATTAAAACAGAAAATTTTCAGAGACTTATTTTAACACTGTAAACCACAATAAAAGCTGTATCATTCTTCTGAGAAATGCAGGCATTTAAACCTTCCAGACCTTTGCTACTGGTCAGCTCTGTTCAACTGAAGTATTTCTAACAATAACATATATGACTTCTGATTTTATAGAACAAATATTAGTTCACCTTGAAAAGTGCAAGCTGGGAATGAGAACTAAAGACTTCTGTATTACTAAGAAAGAATGCTTTAATTAAAATTATTCTTTCCAGGAAAAATGATGGCCAACAGGAAAAGTGAATGCTGTAAGTATTTGCCAGTTAGATTAATCTCTCTGTGAGCATGATATATCATCAGGATGAATCAGAAATGTTATGAAAAATGCATTTAGTATGCAATGTCACTTTTTATAAAAGAAAAGCCTGCTTCTTGGTTAATGGTGACTGGAAAAATCTCCTTTATTTTGCAAAACCTGTAACTTCAAGTTACCAGGTTCCTTCTAAATCTATATTTTTTACTTTATTTTTCTAAATAAAATTAACCTGAGACCTTAAAGTTGGTTCTCAGACCTGAAAATGGTCTGTTCCCTGCATAACCCCTTCCTCTTGTTTCTTTTAGATGCTTTTGCCAAATGGAAGAGATGTAAGGTTTAGCAGGGGAGATAAGATCCTTGGCTGCCGAGTGTAGCCAGAGAGCAAGCAAACCAGGCCACAAAACTCCCCCAAGCCCCTTGTACCATTCAAGGGATGGCTACAGTCAGGCTGAATACTGGGACCAGTGAGTGTTACTCTGTGTGTCCTGGTCAATCACTGAGCAATATTATTCACGGTAGAAGTTTCTTCTTTATGTTTTGAAAAGAGACACCTTAAATTAAAGATTATTAAAATATTACCCACAATTAAATAGTAGTGCACACACTGTTGAGATCTTCAGGTGGTGTAAATTAGCACAGTTCACTGGCCTTCAGTTTTGCAACACAGACTGTATCAGATCAGTATTTAAAGCTTCTGCAAGTGCCATACATTACACCACAAGATCAGCATTTCTACCAATGGTAATAAAGGCTACCTGAAACCATATTTCTTTTATCAATAAGTATTCAGGAAAATAGTAACTGAGTTCTGAAATAAGAGAGAATTTAATGATGATGAATTTGTTGCAAAGAACAAAAGATAAATACTTTTGTAACCACATTTGCTTTCATAATCTCTAAGACTAAGTGACAAATTAAAGATAGCAAGCAAAGCTTGTTAGTACCAAATTACTAATGCTTCCTCAATGAAAAGGTGCCAGTGTTAACATTTTCCATAAAAGTAAAAGGTCATAAGAGATAACTGTGTATAACAACTTCAATACCTTTTATTTTGAGGCTGTAAGAGTATGTATTTCCTGGGGAAGAAAAAATACCTGCATAAAGTCAAACTGGCTACAGCCAGCATATGCAGCGAACAACTGACAAGTGGTGATGAAGATGCATCATGTCTGGGCAATTACATTGAAATGACTCAGGAAGAAGATATGAATTCTCCATGAGATAACTAAAAATCCCTGAGATGCTTTCTAAAATTGCCTAAGATGATTTTTTTTTCTACTCTAGGCAGAAGGCTTACAAGATAGAAATGAATAGAAGAGGTCTTTATTGATGTGTAGAGTAATCAAAGGGCTAGCCGTGGAACTTCCATCATTGTCTAGCTCTCTATTGTCATGAATTTTTTAATAAAGATTGAAGTATATTTCTTTATCTGAAGAGTTTGCAGGAATATTACTGTACTCCAGATTTGGCATCTCCTAGGCTAATTTCTCGTCAAGGTCTGAAAAAAAGAGAGGAAAAAAAAAAAGTCCTGATTTTGGGCTCTTCTCGTTTCCCAAAATGCTATCACCATGTGCCTGAAGCATGTCGTAAAAGTATAAGCCTTCCACCAAGCAGATGAAGCCCTGATTTATACCACCAGGATCTACACAGCTAATCATATCACGAGAGGGTGCGCTGTGCTATTTGTCAGGTTGGAGAAAGAGAGAACCAGGTGCTCCAAACAACAGAACACAGAGACTCACATCCTGCACCCATTTTCTGTCTTGTTCTTGCCTGCGGTCATATCTAAAGGGAACACCTCTTCTTGGATCAGAGCATTTGAAATTTGCAGGTTTAAAATGTAATTAACCACTTAAAATAAGGATACAAAAGCTATTTTCAAAAGCTATTTCACTGGTTTGTGAAGCGAGAGACTTTAGGAGACACTGGTATTCATTTAAATCAAAGGGCATCCAGTGTGTAAGTATCTTGAAGCTCTCCTAAAGCTTCACAAGCTATGTTGACCTCACAGAAATTTTGTTTCCATATATGCCAGCTGTTGACTCATTTGTATGAAAACTCTCTCCATTCTGCAGAGAGTTTTTTAATGTGGCATAGTACCTACAGCTTCAAATTAGAACAGCAAACAAAATGCTAGGTGCTCTGAAATAAGTGAGAGCTTTGGTTTCAATGGGGCAAGCATATTTCTGCTGTATATTTTCACTGCAGTAATACATACTTTTAAAAGAGTAATAGAGTGGCCTTTTGTAGTGCAATTTCTCGTGTATTTCATGGATGTCTCCAAAATCAAGCTCTGCTTTAGCAAAGGTACTTTGCTTAAGAACCCTACAACAATTACCAGAAAAGCTCCATAGGTAACATATTATTCAATGTTCTTCCTTCATAGCTATATCTCTTTTGCCCAACTCACCTTCTTCATGTTTACTGCCTAAACATTACACAGCTAGATTATTCCCTGTGCTCAACAGGAAAACATAGCCAGTTCCAGGGACTGTCGTCATACCATCTAAAACCTTGAGTTCAGTATTAGCTGAATCACACCCAGGAAGTGCCTGTTTCTCTCCATTAATTCAGTAGTTACTTACATGGCCTGCTTAGACTTAGGCTTTCAACTTTTAGCCACTTAAGTTAGGGCAGATAAATTCTGGCCTAAGCAAATGTGCCTTCTTCAGTCTGTGCCAAATGCTCTTGGTTTATTACCTTCATTGTATTGGGCTGCTAAAGCTTCAGCAGTGGTCTGGATATTGTTTTTGATTACGCTGACCCCACACATCTTATCTAGCCAGTTGTCATTAGTTTGACATGTATTCACTTTGAAACTATGTTACAAACCACCCACATTTTGTCAGAATTGGTCTCCAAAGAATTAAGTTTTTCCATAATAAATTCCTCAACAGCAAAGAGAAAATTCATAATATGTAAAGACATTTAACTGTTGCCATCTCACATAATCGCAGGCTCAGAAGCCTGAGAAACCTTTGTCACTTTTATTATGTTCCTCTCATTTGCTTTGCTCTAATGTTCTGTAATACCAAACAGCATTAAGACACCCAGGAGACTAGAAAATAAGTGAAAATCTTTTTCCTGCACAGCTGGGGATCAAGTCTATAGGTGCATCAATGTCTACAATCCCAGACATATTCTGGACCTTAACTTTGGATAAGAATCTGAACTCAGTGTCTGGAAATTTTCAGCTTAAACAGCCAAAATCAGGCACTGAATATAAGTACATTCAGACCTGAAATCATACCTTGTAATCTGTTTTGAATGGTCAGTCTAGATAGAAAGAAAATTATTCAGCAACAACAGCAAATCTTGTGCTTTTCATAAACCATTCTCTAAGAGATTTCAGGTAACAAGTTATGCATAAGGGTATGTCTGGATTACATATTGGAAAGCAGTATGGAGGTATTGAGCTTGCCTTGAATAGGCTATCTCAGCGTCAAAGTAGAGTGGAAGCAGCAGCATAGAGATGAATGCGAATTAATTTACCCTGCAGTAACTCTTAAAAGGCGAATTAGCCCATACTGAGCTCTGTGTTTTCACAAATCAGATGCTTCTAGCATGGCAGCTTACTCAGGTGTCTATGCACAGCACTGTGGTTGAGTATTAGCAATGCTTGTGGTTCCTGTTGAGTGAGGCAGAAAAGCAAAATGACAAGGCAAGAACAACACTCAGGCTTGAAGCAGACAAAGGCAGGAAAGCTCAAATGAAGCCCTCATTTGTTTCATGTAAGGGAACTCATCACGATGCAAACACTTCCAATGGCTCAAATGAGACCTGTGGAGTGTTCTGCACAGGAATATTCAGCTCATGAATGCGCTAAAAAAAAAAAAAAAAGAGAGAATTCTATGGTGGAAGAGTTCAGTAAGATAAAAAAAGAGAATTGTTAAATTGAAATAGAATGTGTCAGGCAAAAAATAGTTAAACAGTTTCTAAATTGGATGAGTGCCTTCCAGCAGTGCCTCACAAATTACAATTACAAATTTGAAAAGATATTTGAACTCAGTTTAATTACTGTAACATAGAAAAGCTGGCACGGCAGGGCTTTTTTCTTATAGATAATTAAACATGAAATGTGAGAAAGCTTAACAAAAATATAAATATTAAGCTAGCATAAATTTTGAGGTTTGATCCCATTTCTCCCTCTCAGAAACATTTTTTTATGTGTCACCCCCTAAGGCAGACAATTCAGAGTGCTCAGTGCAGGAATCTCAGATTTATTTTCCCCCACAATTTGCTATTCTTCTGTTTACACAGAAAAGATCATTTATTCAAGCGTGAAAAAAAAATATCTCACTGCCTTGGATAGATTGGATTAAGAAATATTTGCATAGGGAAAAGCTTGTTTGCCTTTTTAGAGGGTTGGGCCAGCTCGCTGTGGGGTCATGCCTAGGTGCTGAGCAGGTACAAGGGAGAAGCTGGCATATTTGCATCTCTTCATGTATTCTTGTTGAGTCCCAGCCTTCTCACTGCTTCTGGTCACCTAGGCACACCACTGTGTGCTGAGTAGTGGCACAGACTAGTGTCAATTTAATTCTCTTTGGTGCTCCTCTTGTCAAAGTCAGGAAAGTGGAGATTTTGCACCTGCCTCAACCTGTGAAGCATGACAAATGCTTTTTGTCCAAACTAAGGTTGAATGGTCACACCACCTTCCAACACAACAGTGAGCTCACAACAGTGTGCTCACAGACACAGTGTGCAAAACCATGTAAGGTTTACCTTTATTCTTGCTTTTCATTTCTTGACAACATCATGAAGATAGCTTCTGCAACCCACACTCAGCTTCCTTTTCAGCTTCTTATGACTGTAACTGACATTTAGTCTTTCCGCATTTGAGTGTGATTCATTTCCTACAGCCCACCTGCAGAGCAAGGATTAGCGCTGTACATAGTACATATCTGGCACTCCTCTGATGGATTATGAAATAGGGAATAGGATGCAACTGGTTAGACTTGGACATTTTCTTCTTATATGAGTTTGGGAACAGAGACTTGGTAATGGGTGGTTTGTGCCTCGCAGGCAGACCAAGGAGTAGGTTGCTTTAGAGGCTGGCACCCTATCTTCACTATCTGCCAAGCACAAAAGAGGGGTCTGCAGTCTTCTGAGATAAGATGTTTGAACAGGATCTTCGGTTATAAGGCTACAGCTAATGAAGAAAAGCTCACTGCAAAGTTTTCCCTGCACTCTTTCAAGGGGCATATAGCCAGTACACAAATGTTTATGAAGATGGTAGAGTGCATGCACGTAAGAGAAAACTTTTAATTGCCTATTATAATGGCAGGTTTCATTGCACATTTAACAACACTGAGAGAAAGACCTTGGCCAAACTTTCTATATTGTTCCTTAATCAAGCACTTTAGCAGGAGTGTAAGCATTATCCAAAATGAACTACATGACCCAATGCAACTTGATGCTCCATATCAAGCTTGTGTCCCAGCAAGCAGAACAATTTCTTGCTTGCTCACTTAGTCTTCTGGTTGTTCATTGACACTGAATATCTTTGGCTGCATTGGTGTTTCATTTTCTTAACACTGTCTTCATCTGCAGAAGGAGAATCCGACTAAACTAAGTAATTTAGAAAGGCATTTCTAGGACATTTTTTCACACGGTCTTCTGCTCTGCCAGTGACCAGAGCAATCCTGAAAAACAAAGGGCCATTCTGGATATATATTCAGCAGCCGTGCCCATTGCTGCCTCTGTGATGGCTTGAGGTCCCTTCCAACCTGGTATTCTATGATTCCATGAAATGTTCATCAACACCCAAACAACGCAGAACACTGCCCATGAAAGTACGGTAGTGACTGTGTTTGGTTCTTATCCATGAATAGCTCCTCTTTTTCATGTAAATATGGCTGTTCAACAGCACATTACATAATTAGCAGTCCACAGTTAAAGATGTAATATCTCCATGCACCTCCAGATGGACGTTGGTAACAACCACTACATAAAATCAACAGCTCTTCAAAGCACTTTAGTAAGCATCTTGTGAAGCTAGTTTTGAGAAGTAAGAAGGGTGTAGAGCCAGTGAAAAATTCATGTCAGGTTTATCATGTAGCCTGCTGGTTTATCTGCACCTGTAGCTAGGTGTAAATATGTAAATAGTAAAAATATTTTCAAATGGATCAGTACTCATTTTGACTCTTTTAAAAATTAGGTCATTTTGTAATATATTGACATTCCAAATTATTTAAAAGTAAAATATATGTAAAACAAATCTGCTCTGAATCTGCAGAAAATGAGGCAAGTCACATAAACAATCTCCATAAAGAGCAACTTTTCTCTTCCTTAAACAACAGTTGGTGCCAGAAAGAGCTCCCTTTGAAAAGCTGCACAACCTCAGTGTGAAACCACGAAGTGTCAATGAAAATGATTTCTCAGTTTGTTGCTAGAGACTATGCTGGGATTGTTGTCATTACTTGATAACTTAAAGTTCAGAAAAGACATCTTGGAATAAATTATTTTCCTGATTAATTATTACACAACAGAGGTTTTAATTTGCAAAGTGAAGGACATCAGGGATCATTGAACCAGCAGCAAAGACAAAAAGGCATTGTAACAAACAGTTTGATGATTCCAGAAGATCACAGGACCTGACTCCTAAATACCTGTTCCTTTCCTGCACAGTAAGAAGTTAATAAAATGAACTCAAGTCATGTTAATCACATTAAGTTTACCTTTCGCTTATCATATACAGTTGAAAACCTATGTAAAGTAGATTACGAAGCAGCCCATATCTTTAAAGAAAACTATGGACTTTTTCCAAAAGCCAGCCTGATTAAATCCTGAAACAGATCTTCCTGACTCTTCTGCATTGGTTTCCAGCAGCCCCAAGGCTTGGGCATGGTGAGAATAGCCCAAAGGAAGCATGACAACCACCAACATGTTGTTTTGACTCACAGTTCAAATTCTCTTGCTTCCAACACCCAGTGCTGAAAGCTGGTTTTCTAACTTCATTTTCTTTTCTACAGAGCCTTCTGCACAGTCAGGAGAAAACACTGTCTGAAGGAGGTCTCAGTTATTTGAAGAGAGACTCCATGATTTATTTTCAGATACTTTGTGTGACAAGCAGTGGGCTCAGCTCCTTAGTTTCAACTCTTAGCAGCATTTATTTTCTATAGAATCCACCACAAACGAATTCATGCATGTGCTGCATGCAGACCATGAGATTTAGAGCAAAATTAAATCTCCACTCTTGCCCATCCTTTTTATATAAGCTAGTTTGAAAGAGAAAATGAATAAGAAAGAATTCCACCAAAAAAGACCTCTGGCATTTACTTAAGGGGCCTGTGTGGAAGCAAACTAGCTTTCTAACAATAAAGAACTTAAGAAGCAGATAGAATTTTTCAATTCTTTTACATCGTTATCGGACCATTTATTTTGGTTGTCTGCTTGGGATAATGAAAGAGTTCTCTTTATTGTTTCAGCGCATTAAAAAATATTTAGTTTCTATGTGCAACTCGGTAACTGCTGCGCTTTAGTGTTCTGTGCATTGCACCATTACCTCTGAAAGTGCTGCGCCATCATCAAACACAGGCAGCTGGGAAAAAGAACTACAGCTGAAATAAGATATATTTGTGCTTGGGATTACCCTGACCCCTATGCAGGACCTTGTCCTTGGCCAGGCTGAATGAGGCTTTGAGCAATGTGGTCTAGTAGGAGGTGTCCCTGCCCATGGCAGTGTGGTTGGAACTGGATAATCTTCAAGGTCCCTTCCAACCCAAACCATTCTGTGATTCCATGAAAATATAGCCTGATATTGTTCACTACAAATTGTTGGAAAGCAGCATATCAGAGACGTGCTCTCCTTGGGAGCACTGAGCTGCCTTTTTCTCTCAGGCTAAAATGAAAGCTAATTCTTACCGAAAGTGGGATTTTCTTGTGCACAAACATAATACCTAACCTCTCTCAGGATTTTACCTCAAGCATCTGCAGGGCAGCGTCATGTAGCATAGAGGTAGTCCAGACAGAAGGCTTTCCAGAAAATCTGAGAATGCAGTTATGTTTTTAAAAAATACGTTAATTTGGATGAAATTAATACATTAATTTGGATATGTCGAACATAAAAAACCAGAAAAGGTAGAACCCAAATGATGAAAAATTAGCAAGAAAAAAGCCCAAGTGTGAGAACTTTCAAAATTTATAATGTTCCTTCAAGGACTACTACTACTATTAGCTAAGGGGTCGAGCTTCAAGCTGTCTGGCTGCAATTCCACTTCTAGACCAGTCCCAATTCAAGAGTGCCCTAATGAAGCTGCATTTCCAGCCAGCTGAAAAACCCACTCATAACTGCTTACTTTGTGAATTACTGATTTCCAAACTGGACACAGAATTTAGAAAACCACAGCCAGAGCTCCTGAAGATCCAAATCAGGAACAGTGTAACAGCATTCTTGAAGTCTGTTGAAGATAGCTGCCTTTTAGCACATTTGCCTTCATCCAGCCCATGTCCAACAGCAGCTTAGCTCCTCCAGGCTGGGTGAGGAATAAGCAGCTGTACATGCTGGCTGCAGGTACAGTCTCTTCCAGCCCTAGGGGGACGGAGCTGCTGCAAGCTATTACAAGCATGCAAAGGCAGCCTGCTTTTCTCTTCCTTGTGTGATCCATTCAGCTGCTTCTGATGCCTTTCCTGCTGGAGAGACAGAGCTTTTGACTACTAACAAACACATTGCTATTAACAAACACTTTAGATTCTTTGGGGGCTTATGAGACACAATTAAGTGACCCTTTGTGAAAAAGCATAGATAATTATTTCATTTTAACACCTACCACATACTAGGGGAGCCAATTTGTACAGGTATTATAATTAGTGTCTTTCCGGGGAATATTGTCAGTTACTTAGTCACAGTACATCCCAAAAGACTTGTTGTAGTATTTCTTAGGTGCAAAAGTTGTGTGGAAATTTTTTCCAAACATATGATAAATACTTTTTCTACATACTATGTTCCGCTTGTTTCAATACTGCTAAAGACTGACAGGATTCTTAGCTAATCAAAACAATTGTCACCATAAGCTTTTCTACTTTGAACCTGATTTTCAATCAATCAACTTTAGTTTCCCATGACTTCATTTAAAGTTTTGAGCTTGGAGGACTCATGGAAGGAGAGCTCTGAATGACTGGTAAGAGATCAGAGACGCAAGTAACTAGAGATGCATTTATAAAGGCCCTCCTCACTAGAGATTTCTGATATTTCCAAATATTCTGCTTCAGAACACAGCCTCAAATTTCTGAAATTTTTGGTAAAATAAGTGATGAAGCTTGCCCCAGTTTTATGGGATCAGCTGTAGGCTCTGGGAAAGCCTGCACTCTAGATCAGCCTGCATGAAACCACCCAGTGAGAATACAATTTTTCAGCTTTAACAAACTGTCAGAATACATTTCCCTGGAGTCTTTCTGATCCACTCTAAAAAGAATTGTTACAACGCAAGTTTGTTTTAGAAGGCTGGAAGCAATCCTGGGTTCAACTACCGTATTTTTTTAACCACCTCTTACCCGATCTCCTACTCAGTTCCTATAAATGTTCCTATGTGCAGCCAACACATTAGCTGGTATGACTCCTTTATACCACAGAAGTAATCACAGGAACAGGCCAGGGGAGGGGAAAAAATAAATAAAAACGATTGAACTTATAATAAAATTAAACCATGCCTACTCACAGAAATGTCTGCATATAATAGAAACAGCATTTTCTTTTTCTAACAAACACAAAATGGTACAGGCTACTTGCATAGCAATGTAAGCAACATTGGTTGTAACACTTAACCTGGCCACCGCCATGGCAGAGAGGTCTTGCTCAAAGCACTTTCAGCTGCTGGGCTCAAACTAGGTGTAGCAACACAGACTCGGTCTCACACAAATGCCCCACCTGTGAAAGCTGTTGAAATGTTCCTGTGGTAATGAGAATCAATCGATACCACAAATGGATTGTAAAATGATTAGTTATACAACGCACTTTTTGCTCTCCTAACAGAAAACTGTGATATTGATATTTGTAAAGGAGGAAGTACTACAGGCTTGTAGTTTGAACAACTACAAAGAACCTCACTTCTCTGGAGCTCTTTGTTCCTAATCCACCTTGTTAAATACTCTGATTTTCTTTTTCTGTCAGAAAGTAGTACCAACTCACTTAAAACCCTTAAAATTCTGGTCTGAGAGTCTCTTGCTTGTTCCTCTTAGCGCTGACCTGCCTTGTGTAGCATGCGTGATCTTAAATATCCCATCTCTAGCACTCAACTTGCCAAATCTTTATTCTATTCTTTATTAAATTAACATATCAGAATCTTACACAAAATGCAATTGTTTAAGTGAAGGAACACAGGAGACACTTAAAAGGTGCTTTAAGCTCAAATACATTGTTTCGAGGAGAAATGCACCCATGACTCCTGTTTTCTTGGGTAAATGTTCTTAGCATGAGGCTTTCTACCTGGAACTGGTCCACTTTCTTGTCTTTAAGAGCAACCTGACTGCTAGCCTGCAGGCTGGGACATCACTGGGGAGGTGTGATACCTGGCTTCCAATCCCCAATGCAGAAGGCATTTCCTGATCTGCGCAAGGTGAAGACTTCAGGTACATGCCTCCATTCTGGCTTGCTGCTGAGCAATTCTCATATGAACTGAGAGTTCAGATCTACTCAGGCAAAAGTATAAAATCAAAGAACCATGGAATCAGTTAGGTTGGAAAAGATATCTAAGATCAAGTCCAACTGTTAACCTAGCACTACCAAATCCACCACTAAACCATGTCCCTGAGTGCCATATCTACACACGTTTAAAATATCTTCCAGGGAAGAGGACTCCACCACTTCCCTGGGAAAACTGTTCCAATGCTTGACAGCCCATTTGGTGAAGAAATTTTTCCTAATACCCAATCTAAATCTTCCCTGGTGCAATGCAGGTCTTATTGTTTGTTAGAGACCAGCATGCACCTCACTACAACCTCCTTTCAGTTAGCTGTGGAGAGAGATAAGGTCTCCCATGAGCCACCTTTCTCCAGATTAAACAACTACAGCTCCCTCAGCTGCTTCTCATAATACTTGTGCTCCAGACCCTTCACCAGCTTTGTTGCCCACTCCAGCACCTCAATGTCTTGTAGTGAGTGGCCCAGAACTGAAAGCAGAATTTGAGGTGTGGCTTCACCAGTGTCCAGTGCAGGGGTACAATCAGTTCCCTGGCCCTGCTGGCCACACTATTTCTGATACAAGCAAGGATGCTGTTGGTCTTCTTGTCTACCTGGGCACACTGCTGGCACATACTCGGCTGGCTGTCAACCAGCACCCCCAGGTCATTTTCTATTGGGCAGCTGAGAAAAACTTGTTTTCTGAAAAAATTAAAACAAAAACCGCACAACTTTTGTTCTGAAAAAATATCTTCATCCACTGTAAAGTAGAGCTGCAGCGATTATCAGACAGCTCTTTTTGTTTGCCTTTAACTGTAAGGCCATGTAGCCATATTTAAGAAGTTTGCCAAATATTTATTTTCTTTTCAGATCAGATGAAAGAATCTCTTTTTGAGCAAAGGCATTTAGATGAGCTTATGTATGTGTTCAATAGAGGGGTTTTCTCTGCGAAAGGCAGAAAAAAAGAAGTGTTCGTATTTAGCTTTAACTGCTGATTTTTTTTTGGTTCAGTATTTTTTTGGGGTTTTTTGGGGTTGGTTTTTTTTTTTTTTTCCCTTTAATTTTTTCACTTCTGCAAAATGCTGGCATAAGTGGCTGGTAGACTGAACTTCTCTGGCAGGTGTTTTTCACATAACTCCGTTACCTAGCATAAGAAACATATGTTTTTACTATGAGATCATAGGCATTCTGTGTACTTTTCATAACTATTTAAGTTACTTGGGCAGTGCTATAAAATATCTTTTAGCCTTTACTTTTTCCATGAGACAGCTTCTCTTTTCACATGTCTTTTCAGTAAAAGGATCAGTATATTCAGAATTGGATTAATTTAAACCATGTCTAATGATCATTTGAGAGCAAGTCCCCAAATGCTGAAATTTTCTTGCCAAAGCGAATGAGCGAACCAGACTGATTGCAGTGTTTCAGGTCTGTTACTGGGACTGTTTTTATTATTTATTTTATTGGTTAAATCTCACTTGGCTGGGTCAAAATCAAGTGGCTATGTGCCACCTGATAATCGCTTCTAAGTTCTTCTGTCTGCTGTTTCCAGCGAAACTTGTATTTTTCCTTTTAGATATGGTTGAACTTCTTGTTCCCAGTGTGTTAAAAGATTGATGAATTAACAAGCTGCTGGGTTTGAGTTTCAGGCTGTTCTTTAATTCTTTGTTAAATTCCTTTTAGATATGTAACATCTCTTAGAATCGTAGAATAATTTTGGATATATTCTTATCTAACGCCCAGTTTTAGGGATTTAAGTTGTACTTTCCCTAGAGGTCTGAAAAAGCTAACTTTCCTTCCCCTCCCTCTTTTCCTTCCCTTTTTCAGCCTTCCTATTCCATTTTAAAAGCTCTATTTTAAAAGATTCTTCTGGTGTACATCTGCATCTAAAATGTCCAGCATCAAGAATGTAATGTTACGGCGACTAACTTGTTTTATCACTAGAGCATAGCTGCTTCCACATTTTTCCCTTCTTTTATCCTAATTTTGCTCTTTGGATTGTTTCTGTACAAATAAGCTTCTCAGAGGCTAGATGGCAAATTCGGGGAAAACTGAACAAAAATGGCAACATGTGAAAATAAATCCATTTTACCCTACAAACATACATGAAAAAGTAAGTTCTGCTTCAGCAATGTGGTACATGCCTTTGGAAAAATATTTTCTGGAGTGTTTCCCATAATGCAGCACAGTTCTCAGGATATACTAAGGATCACCCAATGTTGCTTTTTGCATTGTGGGAAATGGTGTGAGTTAGTAGTGCCATCAATTGTCTGTGAATGATTGGTGTAATAAGATCTTAGTAATGTTTAAAGAACAAGAGCCAGCTAGGTAAAAATTGCCTTTTGTTCTTGTTAGGCAGCCATGTGTAATGTTGCATAAGCTAAGTGTGATAACGATATTTGTAAATCATACATTTAAAAGGAGCACAAAAGAGCAACTCAAATGACAAAAAAAAGTAGAAGGTGAAATGGAATGTGGTCAGTCTGGAGTTAGATAGGAGGCTAGAAAAGTTTCTGCAAATTATTGTATATTAGCTCAGATCTCCATTGCAATTTTCTATCCCACTTGCAACATACAATGCATTCACAGTGGCATAAAACTGGGATTAAATGAGAACAGTTAATCTCTGCCATTTTCTCTTCATTTCAGGGGTTGAGAAAAATCAATTTTCTCATAAATAATCTTCAAAATGCACTTGTTAAGAGAAATGAAAAAAAAAACACAAAATACTGTTGTGTTAGTAAATGTTGTCTCATTTAGCTGTGGCTGTGAATAAGAGCGGAGCAAAGCTTTCACTGAAAAACTCCAAATCATATGAAACATCTGTTTTTTTAATTCTATTAAAATCCAAAACTCAGCCCAGGTTCTTAGAAAGTTTTTCTGAACTTCACAAGCATTTTTGTATTATGAAACATAGTTCAGAGGAAAGTTGTCCTGATTTGTGGCTTTGAATGGACATCATGCAAAATCTCTGGACTTTTCACAAGATTTGATGAAACTTGGTGATTTTGACAAGATCTTTTATTTAAATTTCTGGGGTTTGACATCAGCAAAGACAGAAAAGGCAGTGTTTACATGGACTGTATGGATTACAACCAAAACTCATGGTGAGTAGAAAGTCAAAGATCCTTTGAATGCCAGTAAAAGAAGATTAATGAATTATTTGTTACCCACAGATTTTATGAGACAGTAACATAAGCTAAAATATGTTAACTGTGAACAGTTTGGTTCCAGATTGGTTTACGGTACATTTTATGAAAAGTGAATAAAAATATCAAAAAGTTCGGTGGTCACAATACTGGATGTATAGTTATGAATGCAAATGTTGATTAACTCTACCTAAAGGAGTGATGAGAATTTATTTCAAGTTTTCTTATTCCACCCTTTTTCCAGTTTGTCCTGAGAAAAGCCTATTGGGAAGAAAGAGAAAGAAAATAAACCACAAAAAAACCACAAACAAACAAAAAAAGAAAGCAGTAAGACGTTAAAAGAGATAGTAGGGAAAAGCCTACCCAGGTCTTATGTACAACTTAGGTATTTAAAAATCCCTACAGTAACTATTATTTGCAGGTCTGTAAAAATTAAGTTTTAAAAAGTCTAAAATACTCTCCAGCTCTTACTCTGGTCAAGTATGTATATCCACAATTATTTACCTGTAAGTTGAATTAACTTATGTATGTGCATTATTGATTTTACTTTGAACTTTAAGTACAGGTCTATTTCTCACTAAATTTGCAATGATGTTTGTGTTTACTAATTTTTTTCAGCATTCAAATATCAGCCCAGGAAACTGCTGTACATACAGGTCTCATGGTTTCCCAGAGCCATTGTCAAACTCCATGAATGCTGCTGACCACAGCAGAAAAGGTGACATCAAGGCACTGCTGTCACCAGAGTGAGACAAAGCACCTACCACCAACTGAGATCTCAGGTACATATGCTTGTTCTTGCTTGATGCCTGCTTTTTATCAGTGTATTTGCCAGTCATAGCACAGCATTCCTGTACTAATTTCAATTGCATTTATACAAGTAAATTTCTAAATTTGTTTCTTTTTTTTTTTTTATCAATTCAGGAGAAAGTTGTCCATATTAAATAGAATAGAAATAATGGCATTGTCTTGCAGAATAAGTATTCTGCCAGGAGGAAACTGAACTAAGACTTGTTTGACAGCAAATATTTCCCTCCACTTTTACTACACCCTGATCCATAGACGAGTACCTTAATCTGGATATCAGAAAATGTCTAATGCAAATATTGCTCTCAGATTTGACACAAAATTATTTTCCTTGTAGCATGATATGCTCTGCTGTGGTGAGTTCCTTTTATACTATAAAAATATTCTCATATTTTTAACATTAAATATCATTTCTGATTTTAGTCTAACCCTCCTTTTGAATCAATCCTGTACTGAAGATGGTACTGAAGTCTCAGATGCAATTTGGCTGTATGTCTTCACACAGGAATAATAGTACCTTGATTTGACCTTCCTCTGTCTCTTCTCTCTCACCTTTTCACAGGCCAGTAACTGGGCAGTGGCAGGTACAGCTTCCCATGAGTGCAGGGGACATAATTCAGAATTCCAAATTTTAAAAATGGTGCTGCAAGAGGTTCCAAACAGAGGATACTGAACATTTTTCTGATCTCCTCAGTGAAAGGCAGTGGTCAGGATGCAGTGTTTGGTCTGAAACATCAGCTAGTAACACAAGAGGAAAGCTGAGAGAAAAAATACAAAATTTGTCCTTTTGGAGAATTCTAATATTTTTATGTTTAATTTCATACTGAATAAAAAAGTTAAATAATTAAACTCTCTGTTTTAACAGTTCAAAAAGAAACAATGTCCCAAGCAAAATTAATAACTTTTACAGTACAATTTTGTCTGGATCTGACATAAATTTAGCTTTGCCTGAGATGCACAAGTGCTTCATAGGGAACTCTTTGGTTTCATAAACAAAACATAACATTGCTCCACTTTAGATCACAAAACCTTTATAATTAACCCCTATTCTTCTTTTTTTTTTTAATTTTATTATTAATTAAAAAACATTTTGAGAGGAAAAATATTTGCATTTAACAACACACAGCTACTGCCAGATGCAGCTCCCAACCCCCAGAATCCCCAGTACTGAACTCATTGTACAGAGTCATTAGGTTCATTCACACCTCTCTCTCATTTTGCTGGTAATGCTGCAATGATCTTTAGGGTACTTTAATCTGAAGCCCTTTGCAAAAAGTTGCCAGCAGATTTTATGACACTGTATGTAGGATCACAAGGATGACAAATGAAATTCAGTATAAATAAATGCAAAAGAATGACTGTGGGAAAATTATATGTGGACAGTGAGGGATTTTTCTCTATTGCTGTTGTTCAAGAAGTCTTGGAGACATTGATAGTTGTCAGACAGTTCAGAACTGATAAAAAGACAAGGGGAGCAGGAGATGGGAATCTGAGTCATTAGAAAGAAGTAAAGAACCAAAGGAAAAAGCAGAGTATGCAGGATTCACTTAGGATTCAGGAAATCCAAAGCCAAGGCTCCAGAATGAGTGAGCCATTTTCAATATCTGTACGTACTCACTCTTTCTCTTGGTGATGCAAGAAGCAGGGACATCTGTTTAAATTATCAGGTATCATTTTCAAACAAGGATGTGTTTTTTCACCTACAATCTAGTGGAATTATGAAAGAAATCACTGTAGGATACTGTAAAGTCCAGTTATATTAATGGTTTATATATCAGACCTTTCACATTGATAGAGCACAGACTATTAGATGCAATGGTCAGGATGCTATCTCTGTGGTAGGATAGTACTAAATCTTCGATAAATAGAGGCTGAAAAGCTATTCTATTTTGCTACTTTTCAAAAAAATGTCCACTACTCACTATTGTTGCAGACATGGTACTACATGCAAAATATTTCTCTGATCAGTACAAGTTCAGTTTATGTTTCTGTTAGCAACCAGGGGTTAAAATTCCATCTACTGCAGTTCCATTGACATAGACCTAAGCCTATGTCAATGACAAGCACTTCTGATAACCCTGGTATAAGTGCAATACAAAGTGATTCTTAGTAACCAAAAACCAATTTGGTAGCAGTGACTACATATATCTCCTTACTTCATTACTTGAGCACAGCGATTTCACTATGTATGTGCTAAGCTGTGCTTACACAGAGCCAGCTATGGGGCAGAATTGAATTTCACTTTTGCTGACGCTTCTAGTAAAAAGAATCCTATAACATTGCAACCTGTAGGTTCGGTGATGTATTTGTTTTTATTATACTGTGATGTTGTTTTCTTTTTCAGTTCAATTGAAACAATAACTTTGACATGTATTAGAACTGTTTAAATATTTTCTTTAATCTTATATTTCAGTCTTCCACTTTTTTTTCTTTGCTTGGGTAATTGTGCCAAGGGTTGTTCTAAGAAATTACAATTGTTTGTTTCATTCTTATCTCACTCCAAGTTTTATGTGCCCTTTGACAACAACAAAACCTCTACGAGAGCTGGAAAGTTTTTTGAGCTTGTTATTTTCTACATTTCTGACAAGGCTTCTTGCTCCAGAGGATAAAAATAACTCAGCAATGTGCCAGGTTGTAGAATGATCTTGAAGTAGAAAGATAATGAAGCTCAGCTTTTTTGTTTGTTTGTTTTGGCTTTTGGTTTGTTTTGTTTGGGTTTTTTGGGGTTTTGTTGTTTTTTTTTTTTTTTCACAGAGCATCTTCTTTTGCAATGAACTGTAGAAAGAGTTTTGAAAATGAAGTGATAAAAATAATCAAACAAACCATCTTGGTCTTAGGCACTTTATTCTCTGTCCAAGCCTCCCAATTCAGTACCATTGAAAACTTCAGATCTGCTAGCTAATCACTAAACTTTTTAGATACCTAAATTCCTGTAGATAAATTCATGCAGGATACATAGGAACAGAAAGGGGTTTCTGAACTGGTGGGAGCCCATATTTGGTCCATATCCCAAGAGGCTACAAAGCAAAACTACCACAAAATTTGCTCCAAAAAATTGAAGTTGGCAAACATGACCCAAAGCTCAGTGTGTGCTCCCTACTAACAGGAGGGACACAAGTTCAAACTTGCTCTTCAAGCAGAGAATTGGACCTCACTGTTCACACCATAGGCCTGTGTAACATTCTTCATCATCATCCCTTTCCTTTGGCACTGAATACCAAAGGAAGTTTCAGAGCTGAGGACTCTGACAGAAAACCAGCGTCAAGTCCCTATCCAGCTCTGCTATATCACCTGATGTGTCTAAACCTCACCCCTTTCCTCTGCATTTCACCTCCATGTATCCTTGAAGTTCACTGGTGAAGAGGTTTCTGAGGGTTGCTCTGTCAGGTAAATGTAAGGGAAGCTTAAGATCTAACTCCAGTTCTTCATTGCTCTGGCTGGACACCAAAGGCTGGGAGCTTTCGTATGGAAATGTCTTTGGTGAACTTTCTCATCTATTTTCATTTTCATCTATTTTATAATGTCAAGCAATTTCTCAGCAAACCATTCTTGAACACAAGAGAATAATACAGTAATGACAAAGGTGTATACTCTATTTTGAAGTAACAGATTATTCCTCCACAAGGTATTGTTGCAGAGAATTCTCTTCCCACACAACACAGCTAAGTGAATCAATCTAGGTTCAGAAAATGGAATCTTAAGCATATCAGTTATGAGGAAAGTTACAATAGTATAAACAAATTGTGTCTATAAAAACCATTTAAACTTCTGTGCATTTAACCTCCACTCAATGAGTTGACCTTTACTTGTTATTACTTTCATTTGCATTGGTAAGTTTCAAAGGTAAATCAAGATGATGTAAGGAAAGACTGAAAAGCTTTGAGCATATGTATGTTTACGTAAAAATTGGTTTAGTTAACTAGCTTTATGTAGTGAAACTAGCCTATTCTTCCACATTGCTATCAAAACCAATGAGATATTTGAAGGATGGATAACTATACAATTTTGCCATCAATCTACAGATTTCTGAAAACAAAGTCCAAAACACTGAAGAATTAGTGCAAAAAACTATTAGTATTGCAGTCCTTTCAGGCTCTGGAAACAAGAAATTTGCTGCAAAAACTTAGAAGCAATGGGATTTCAGTAGAGAATGTTTTTTATGCTTTTCAGCTGGATGCCACCAACTGAATTCTGCTTCTTTTTTTGTTCAGTTCTGAGTAATTTTATAAATTAAAACAAGTCACAAAAAAAAAAAAAAAAGTAGGGACAAGAATCCTTTGCAAAGAAGCCTTCATTTTATGATCATAGCACAATACAGTAATTAAGCATAAGGACTTACAGGTGTGTTCCCAGTCTCCTGGGATCCATGAAAACCTTTCTCTTTGTCCCAGGGAATTCTGCCTAAGAAACCAATCCATAGATGTCAGGTACAGGAATATCCTCAGATTGTCTAGCAAGAACAGTAGTAGTACTGAAGTCTGGAATTCGGTTCTCAACAATGAGAGTGTTTGGAAACACAAAGCAAAACTGAGAAAGAATTAGAAAATTATATGGCCCATCCCAGAAAGTCAATGGTACCAGCTATGAACATATGCTTATTAACACTGCTGACAGCAGCTAGCAGGGAACCAAACTTCATAAAGTCAGTCAGTCATTTGGAGGCTTACTGCTTTTCTTGAACCTTCCAAAGTATAGCTATCCAGCAACCAGAATTTCAGATATAGTGACAAACCTATGCTTGTGTGTACACATGTGCAAATACACCCTTGAATGCAAAGTCACTAGTTATACAGTTGCAGCCCAGAGGAATACAGTGGCAACAGGGGAAGAGCTGAAATAGCCAGAGAGAACAGCCATGGTTCATTGCAATCATAGGATAGAACACCCAACACTCCAGTTTTAAAGACAATTCTGATAATTAAAGTCTCCAGGGAAACTATTAAATATAGCAGCAAATCCTGATCATGGCTGCCCTACAAGGATGGGGAATGTGAACTGCGTATATGACCTAAAACTCCAGACCCAGAAGCCTGGAGAACATCTGGGCCATGTGGACCCCCCATGGACTTCCTTACCTCCAAGGCTGGGCCAAGAGCTAGTTAGGTTAGCTAGCACCAGACTAGTTCACTTGGTTGCCTCGTGCAGTCTCTTACGTTTTCAGCCATCATATTTAAATCAGTGGGAACATCTGCAGAGAACAGAACAAATTAAGGAATTGCTTAATTTGGAGTTCAGCATAGACAGCATTACTATTCAGTCCTAAATATTTTGCATTTATTTTTCACTTCCTATTAACATACTTTATTGCACATGGAAACAGATTTAAGAGACTGATAAATGAAAAAAATACAAATAGATGTTTCTTCCATCTTGAACTTAAAAACAGTTGTTCTATTTCAGCAGAATTTTTAAAAACAAAATTCTGTATAATCAACAGTATTATCTTAAATTATCATCTGCTGGAATGAGACAAATGCAGACAAAACAACCTGCTTCTGTTAAGAGGGCACAATATAAGTAGATTAACAAAAGGTCAGTTATACAATCTTTCTAGTTTTGAGATATGTGGGAAAGGATGGTACCTTCTGTGGTCCATAAATAATTAAATATTAAAGATTGACAAAAAAAAAAAAAAGCCATAACTCTTTTTTTTATTTTGCAATATTTACAAAAATATTTGCTGAAAACCTGGAAACTGGTTTACATTTTTAGCGCTTATGTGTAACAGCTTGAATTACAATGAGTTTAAGTGGCAAAGTTGCACTAAATCTGAAGTATTTAAATACCCTTCTAGTCAATACAATATAATCTGTGTGAGCTTTAGACATATGAGTTATCTAATTCCAATTTTAATAAAAGGTTTAGTTTCAAGTGTAAACATACATAAAATACCTCACATGGGATTAGAGAGTCATCTGTCATGCTACTAAATACCTGGAACAATAGCCCCTGATAGCAGCCACATCAAGATCTTTCCATTCCCTCTACTCAGGTGTTCATTACAGAAATTCACATCCTGCTGCAATAACAACAAACTCCTTGAGCATTTTGTTGCTGTTGTTACTGATTTCAAAGTATACTTCTTGCCTTTGCCTATGGGAAAGAAGTGCAAAGGAAGATCACTTTAACTCCTTTGTCTTTTAAGTCAGTCTTTAAATAATTACTTGAATTACAGGTCATTCAGAAGTGCCCTGTATCTCCAGTCTAGAGTGCCCACGTGCACTCTACAAGCTAGAACCTGCCTGTAAAGTGGTCCAGTGTGACAGCACAGCCAGGCCACACACAGGGACTCAGGGGTGCAGAAGTGAAAGAGTTTCTGATAAGTGATACTGGCTTCTCAGGGACCACATTATTTTGACTTCTTGCTCCCTAAGAAAGGAACAAGAAGTGCAGAACTCAAAAATTCTGCATTTGTTAGTGGGTTTCTATGCTGTTTGTTAAATTTTGCAGATCATCTTTAGAGGAAATGATACCTCCCACCGACTAGACAAGAGTGGTCAAATGGTACAATTTCTTTGTTTCACCTATGCAGAGACAGAAAACTCACTTTATGCTTTGCAAAACTTTAACCAGAGGTGCCTATTTTTATCTGTCTGGATCTCACCCTAACCTCCTGGTCTGAAACTCGTTCAGGTTGATAGTCAATACTGAGATCAGGAAGCTGTAGACTAAGTCGTAAAATCACCAGTCTTCAAGAGTATTCAAAACCCTTTACCCTTTTCTGCAGGAACTGCTTATGTAAGGAATAGATGTGCTATTTTACCTTTTTGTAAAAAGAAGTCCAAAGTAAACCTTAGGAAACATACATCAGGCCAAACACTGATCTTCATCTTCCCCAAAAGACTTGGCATTCTCATCGTGTCTTCCCAGACTGATTTGGGAAAGTTTACCTTTAAAACAGAAGCTCTTGCTAAAGAAGTATTCTTGAACACTTTTTTTCAATGTTGACTGTACTTTCTGTGCTTCCTATGCTACAGTGAATGTCCTCATACATATTTCAGGGAGGTTTTTTTATGGAGTTAGCAGGTGTCTGTGAAAATGTATTTTTTATATGATTAATGTAGTTTTTTAACATGTGTCTGAGTTTGCTGACAATATAACCCTTGCAAAGTCAAAATCCAGAGGAGCTGGCATAAGAAATAGTGCCTGTAGGAGCATATTTCTGTTCTAGGAGTATATTTCTCTTCTTTCAGTATTAGCCAAAAGTCAAAGATACATCATTTAGTGGCTGAATTCTAAAATGTATCTCTTATTTTGAATTTAGTTTAATTGATATCATAAATCAATCTGCCCATCCTGAACTCCACCCTTTCCAAAGGAAAATTCTTGCAGCATTTTACCCTTTATAGTATTGTATCAGAGAGATATAGAAAATGACATTGGGAAGGAAAAGCTTGGAGAGTCAGATGTTTCTCTGAAACAGGCAGGATCCTCTATCTTTTGTAAGTGCTCACAAATGTTTATCCAAACTGCTTTTAAAAACCTTTGGTGTTGAGAACTTCCTCAGCTCCCAGACCATATAAGACAGCGCTTAATCAAACCTTCACATAGCCAGAAAGTTTCCATAATGTGAAAGTTAAATTTTCCTGCTGTGACCTGATCTCTTCCCATCCTGTCCAACAGTGATCTTAAGAACAGATCCCATTCTCTCTATGGGTGATTTATAAGCTTGAAGACTGACATTTCTCTCTCACGTCATCTCTTTTTTAGACCATCCAGTTGCTCTTAAGCCATTCTTATAGTCATTATGTCTATGTCTTTATTTCTAGACTTCTCAATATTGTAATAGACTTTATGATTGGGATGGGATGAAGGTCTTGGAAGAGGAAGGCAGGAAAAAGTGAAAGGTTGTTTTTTTTTCTTGTGAGTGAACTCAGGATACAGTCCAGGAGTTTAAGCCTGTCTTGGCAGGAAGGCTCAGCATGGAAATCCCAAGTCATTCACAGAGAATAGGATTTAGTCAGGATGAGCTAGGGACGACGAATATATTCTTCACACTGATTTCCAGGGGTCTCCTTTGGCCTTATCTTTCTAAATATGTGGTGAACAAAACTGAAAACAGTGTTCTGCCAGAAACTTCTCAAAAGTTGCAAAGAATGATAATTTAATCTTTTGAGTAACTGAAACTTCTTTTTATACATCTTTTGGGTTTTCTTCATATATTCCAAGATGATGGTTCTCTCTTTTTGTAAAAGCATGATGTTGTTGAGCTCTTACAAAAAGAAACTTTGTGTTCAGCTTAATATCTTTTATAAACACTAGTTTGTCTTTCACAGATTTGCTGTACTTCTTCCTACATTTTTGTTCTCCTAAATATGGATTCTTTCATACATACTCGTAGTACTTAATCTTAGTTTTTTCAGACCATTTCTCCAACTGGTCAAAATCACTGTGAATTCTAACTCTGTCCTGTAGCAGTCTTGAAGTTCCTTCCATCTTCACTTCATCACTAGGCCATGTTAATTGTAAATTCACCCAAGTATATCCTCAGCTGCATTAGAAAAAGCATTACCATCTGATACCATCTTCCTCTCTGCTAAGCCCTGGTGAGACCATATGTGGAGTGCTGTACTTCTAGGTAAACTGTAAGACCCAAACAGCCAGCCACAGCGCTGCCAGCCGAGACATGGGTATGACATTATACTCAGAGTGGCAGAAGGGGGTGGAGCAACTAGACTGCAGGATGACTGGAAGGATGGGACTTCCAGGGGAGTGGGACAAGCGACAGCCAGAAGAGGTGGGACTTTCCTCAAAGGTGAGGGGCACCCATGACTGCTTATGTTGGATCTAAGGTGAACTTACCTTCCTGCCAGGGATGGTGGAAGAAGATGTCCAAGGGGAATGGCAGCCACTCTTGTATGTGAGCAGAGAGGACAATGTAAAATTCAGCTGTTGTTTGAGAAGGCCAGTGCAACATAACTGCTTTTACTATGTCTGTCCCACAGAGATTGACCACATCCACACACTGCAGGGAAAGGCTGCAGAAAAAAATCAGATCACAGCAGCTCAAGTCTGAAGAAGAAAATGAATTAAAATCATTAAAATGAGGCCAGTAGATTAAAGAATAAAATGTGTGGGTTTGACTGCTCTAATTGGTGCATCAATAAGATTTATCTATTGAGGAATCTCTCTACAACAGTATTTTGTAACTTTCCACTCCCCAGTGAAGTTGATATGACACTATAAAGTTATATTAGCTCAGCTTGGAATGTCTGCATTCTCTAAGTACCTTATCAATTACAATGTATATTCTGCATCCTGATGTCTACTGGCTGTATAAAATGAACTTTTTGTTGAAGTAAATCCATTCCAAATAAATGCAGCAAATAGAAGTTTGCAATATATAAAAGTGATACGCAGCAAGAACTGCAAATTTCTTGGCTAGACTTATTTAGTAGAGGGCTGCTCAGTTTTCTAAATCTTTTGTAATAGGGACACATATGAATACATAAATTTGTGTTCGTGTTCATGTTCGCATTTAATCTTGCATTGTTATATCATAAGATAATTTTAGGCCTCCTTTTTGTTATGTCCAAAATATTTTTAGTAGTGTCTTTAAAACTTTGCTTGGCTTCACATTGAATTAGGATTTGGTGGAGCTAGGCTGGATGCACAGTGCAAACTAGATTTTATCTTAGATGAAAAAAATCAGTTGGAATTTATACACGGAGATACAAAATTCTATGCTAAATAGAATAGAGCCAAAGAAAGGTCAGAACTTCATGATGAGGCTTCCTCATAAACAAGACAGATCTAAAATGAATTGTTGACTGTAAGCTGATGTCAAATGAACTTCACCTGAATTAGGGTATTAAGAATGTAAATCACCGGTGGCTAATCCAAAACTTCTTTGGGGTGCTGTATGCTTTCAAAATAAGAAAATTCAATACAAGCAGACGCATACCATTGCAAGACAGAACAGCTGTCTTCATGTGCATATAGGTTTACTGCCTTTATCTTTCTAGAAAACCTTATCAGTCACAGCAGCTCAACATGCAGAACTCGTTGAGCAGAGAGAAAGTATTAAACCTTTTTACCTCTGCAGTATCTTGTCCTTAATGAGACTGGTCTGTTTGTTGATCTTGTTAACTCACCCATTGTGGCTAGTTTGTCCTGCAGGTTTTCATTAGTAATTTTCTTGAGTGCTTTCACAGCAGTGTCTCTCTTTTACTGCTTCTCTTTTCAGATTACTAACCCTATCAAAGTTGATCACTCTAGGAAGATAAAGTACTAATGGATACTAATTTCCCAGCTGCTTCACACATAGTTTCTGGTATTTTTTCTTGACTGCTATGACAGCTTTTTTGTTGGTCTTTTCTGAGAGATTTTCCCAATAGTTTGTTATAGTTAATCAGCATCTCATCTTTCACTTGGCTAATACTAAACATCATCAGTTTCAACAGTGTGAATTTGAGGTTACAGTTTTAATGCTATCATTGTTTTCACAACTGTGCAGTAGTTTTGCTGGACGGTTTCATGTGGGAAAAAAAAATGCTTATCTGAATTTCAGGCAAAGGCCAATTAGTTTTTTTAGTATTTTAATTGTGATTCCTAAAAACAAGGGACAAAATATCAGGAACATTTGCAGCAAAACTAAACCAGACCCTGTTCCTATCTCATCAGACAGAAAATTGCAATAATTTTATTTTTCTCAATACCTATAATGGTGGAGGAAAGAGGTTAGTTTGGACATGCATTTTTAATATACGTTTTCTTATTGACTATCTTACCTTAGTGCTTAACAAGTCTTCAGACTGCTGGAACTGGCAGCCAAATACGCAATAGGAATTATATTTTCACTTATATTCTTCAGATTCAGGTTATTCCCCAAGCTTGGCCAATGATGATGATGACAACAATGACTATGATGATGACGATTATGGTATTTGTTGTTTTTCAGACGTTGAATACAGAATATACTTTCTATGTAGTTCATTGCTAGAAAAGTTTTCACACTTTCCAAATATAGAGTTGTTTCTCCACAAAGGTGTAGGGTGAAAATCTTCAGTCAGGGCACATTTGATTAGGAAATACTGGCCTGCAAATCAGGAAAGAAAAGTTACTCAGGAGCAGCTGTCACTTAGTTTTTACAGCTCTTAGTATTCCTATCTAATCAAATGCCACTACGATAGTCTCACCTAATAGAAGGGGCAAGGCCAAAATGATAAAGAGTATTTGCAGAAGATAAGTACCTACTTTCAAATTCCTGTCATCTGCAGCAATTGATTTTCTACATCCTATTCTCCAGATACAAAGGCCTCAACCTGTATGGAGGCTTGGTTGCTGTCACATCTCTTCCTTCTCTTTGTTTTCTGTAAAGCTATCAGTCCAGGTCCTTTTATGTTACCAGCCTTTTCTCCCAGTCTTGCCTTTATGTCTTGTGTCAGACCACTCGCTAATAAAACCTTGAAATAATGTCTGTTCTCATGCCGCATCTCACATCAACAGTCTCCTTCCACATTCAGGTGTCTCTTTAAATCCTGCTTCCTTCCTATCTAGCTTCCACTCAGCATCACTAACCCTGACAGCCAGTCTTACTCAAAGTGTGATACTAGGTCTTGCTTTACTCATCTCCCAACAGGAAGTAAATTCCAGAATCCCAGATCTTCTCAGCACTTCCAGGCAATGGACCTGCAGAGTATATCAAGTTCCTGTGCCAGAAAGCACCATAATATGGGTGCCATGTTTGCATTCCTGAAAACCAGCTTCACCTCTTCCATACATTCCTTTGTCCTGGGCTGAAGAAAGCATGACTGGTTGTGTCCAGCAGCACGGCTCCTTGTGATTTCTTTGCAGAAAAAATATAACATTAATCTTCTGATACTATAAAAGAACTATTACTGCCAGTGATAACCTTTCCTTAGCTTTTGTAGTTATTAATATTCCAGTCTTAAAAAGTAAATGCCATAAATCTTCCCCAAAGTAATTTTTAATATGACAGGATGTTGTTATCAGTTCTTAAACTCCGTCACTAGATTAATCAATACATGTTTCCTTTTTTTCCCATTTCTCCTCTGTCTAGACTTGTGTTATTGTGTTTTAAGGGTTTTCTCCACAGATAAATGGGTAGGTAGGCGTCAATGTGCCATCACATACATGCAAAAATATTTACAAATACAAGTTCAAACATATGCACTAAATAAGACACAAAATAACTTCAGATTCCAGTACTGTTAAGATTTTGACCAGTACTATAAGAGTAATGATGCTCACTCACCTTTCTCTACAACATTAATGCAAAAATGCTCAGTCACATTTTAGAAGTGCCCACAGGCAAAATTATACCTTTTATGACTCTATCAGAGGCAACGGATCTTTGTCCTTGAAAGATTTGTGCTGCATTTACTACCCCAGAAGGCTGTCTTCTAAATATAACTTTGACAACATAAACATTTTAAACATCAAACATAAACAGAAAAATTTTACAACACTCTTACAAATGTATTCACTATTGCATTGATTCTGCTGATGTGTGACTCCACGGATAAAATAGCACTTCTTGGTTTTTTAGTTTCTAGTTGAGCTAAACAGTTTGCAGCACATCAAATAGGTAATAAGCCTTTGAATTCTTACCTTGAAACTAAATAGTATGAAACATGAAAGGTATTATAAAATTGTAGAGAGTTTGGGAATTTACTGTAATCACAGTTTGGGATGTTGTCTCTGTGTGAAGTGTGTTTTGAGGTTTTGATACTTTCAGAGAATAGGGCGTAGTCCTAAAAAGCAAACAAACAAACAAATGCATACAAAAAAACCCAAACAACAACAACAACAAAATTAGAAAACAAACCCAACAAACAACTAAAAGAAAAAAAAACAAAAAAAACCAAAAGAACAAGAGAAGGTCTGGGAGTTTAGGTAGGGCTTGCATTTTGAATTTTATCCAGAAGCAAGTGGAAGGTTAAAGCCCAACATGCCAACATGCTGACAAAGCTGGAATTTATGGGCAAACCTTGAGTGATGCACGTTCAAAGGGATGGGTAATTCACTAACTTTTAGATGATCCATAGCTGCACAGCCTTTTTTACAAGACATATGCTGCTTGTCATCAGTGGCAAGATGGTACAAAGCATTTCCTCCTGCTCCTGTCTAGTTATCAAGGAGAAAAACTGAAACTTAGTCCTTATGGCTTCCCAATATTTTGACAGAATTGAGGACACAAAATGTTTTTCCTTTTAACAACTTACAGCAATACAGACAGGATTTCTAGAATGACTTTCATAGATACTGTGGTTTTTCATCTCATTTTCTCTCTGTTCCCAGTAGCACTCATGTACCTTATGGTGTGAAAGTATAAAAGCAGTTAAGTTAAAAGGCAAACATTTTCCTTCAATGAGAAATTCATCTCCGATTTTTAGTGAAGTCACTGGATGAGTGACTTTGAGTAAGCACCTCTGCCTGTCTCTTAAGCACCACTGTCTGTCTCTTGGCTCACATCCCTGACTTTATATTACTCACTGCAGCCCATCCTATTAATTTCTGGAAGCAAGCAGCAACCAGCCCATCAAAGAAAGAAGAAAACAAAGGAAGATATAGTGTATTTCCAAGAGGAAGTAACTTTCTAGTATAGATTATAGTGTCCCAAAGCTTTTGGCAAGCCATTGGTGAGACATCAAAACAAAATTGAAACAATGTTGGAATGTTAACTTTAGTTTTTGGATGGGTTTTAATGAGTTATTGGTATAAGAATGTAATGTAACAAGCTTTCTTCTGAAACCATCTATCCCCGGCATTGCTGAAGGAGAGACTAACTTTTATAAGCAGGAAGAAAAAAAGGATGATCTAGTTCAGATTTAAGATTCTTGATCTTCATTAGCATGGCTTTTTTAAAAACCCACTTGAATGAAAACTTTATATGGAAATCTGATAACAGTGTTTGGTTCCAGGAAAATTAATTAATGTCTTTGCATTTGCTTATTCATAAATTACTGTGATGAACTATGATTCAGAGCAAGCAAGATTCATCAGACCTTTAATCAAAATACTTCCTCACCTGTAAACACTCATTATTGACAGTGCTTTTAGAACCCCATTCAAAAATGGGTCTTCATGAGTTCATTGCTAAGAAACTCTGCCTAAAGAAATCTATAAAAATTGAGATTGAAAAGACTGCTAAATGCTCTCCACTTTTCCTTTGGTTCTTCAATATTAAAATACTGTAATTTACTCTTCTACAGTTTGATTTTTTTCTTTTTGTATAAAATTAATTCATACGTTACCATTTCAATTAGGTGACTTCACAACTTCACAGCTCTTTTTACAACACTGACGTAACCTTCCATTTTCCATAACTCCTGCTTGTCTACATATGGTGCAAAGAAATTAGATATCTCAGAGAATGACAGGGATACTGGAAACGTCTTTGCAGCAGCTAGCTGAAAGAAAGCTTAGGTGAAATTAAGTGATTCATGCACTGAGATCCAGCTTTCTACCTTTGAAAACTTTGAGGCAATGATGGGCTAGGGTTTTGTCTGTTTTTGCACCTTTGCTAAATTGCAGGAAAATAGTAAAGATACAGCACACATCTTTAAACTGATTTATAGGACAGTGTTTCAGATTTCATGAATAGCAAATAAAGAAAAAAGACAGGAAATTCAAATAATTAAAATATAATTTTCATTCCTGTGTCTTCTCTGTAACTCATATTAGGGCAAATTTAGTTGTGCTTTGATACTAAGCACAAGGTCTCAAGCTCATTCTGCAATACATTAGTCTTAGGCATTATAATCCAATTGATTTTACTGGAGCTGCAATAGCTCACACTGGAATACAATACACCCACTGTATCGGAGAGAAGAATCTATATGTGTGTTGTGCTTTTTATGTCAATATAAAAATATGAAAATCAAAGGATTAATTTAATGAGTGGGTGATTTTATCCTGCTTCCTTTTGTAAGGTATTATTTTGCTAAAATAAAAAAAAAAATTACTAAATAATTACTAAAATAAACAGCTGTTTAAAATTATGAACATGATTTCTGTATCAGGCAATCTAACTGGCAAAAATATTAAAGAAACAAGTACTGTAATTTCAAAATCATTTCAAAACTCAGAATCTCTTTAAATAAAAATCATTGTCTGAATTAATGTTGCTTCTGAGAGCTGGACACCAAATCACCACACAAAGAAGCTTTGGTGTCTTTGCTCAATATGTACAGACAGTGCTGTTATGCCATGGAAACTGTTTTTAAATATAGAAACAGTGCTATGACTTACTTTAAAGCAGAGCTGTGTTTTCAGTCAGTGGCATCTGCCAAATTGTGGGTGATGCTAGATCATGACAGTACAGTTAAGTTTGTGAGTTTGTATATAATTACATTACAGGGAAAGAAAATGTGCTTCATTGCCAGAAAAGGAGGTGAGAATGAAAGAGTGAAAAGAGCTACTCAGTGAAGAGAAATTCTGCAACACAAAGATGGAGCAACTTTCATGTTCAGAATTTGGGTGGTGGAAAGTAGTGAGACCAATGTTTATCACAGCTTTTCATCTGGACTTCACTCTTCTGGTTTTGTATGATTCAACCAGTCATCTTAAAAGTTGCATATCTTCTATGTTACCATAAAAACAGCTTTAAGCCTTGCTATTATCAGCCCAAATATTAAATTTTAGCTTCACATATTTTAAATGTGTTTAAATTCTATTCTTTTATTTTGGAACTAATGATCTTTGACAGAGATGATATAGATACCATTGTTTATAGTGTTGCTTCATTGCAAAGAAAGAACTGAAAATTTAGCCTAAAATCAATAACTAGTAGTTTAACCTCTTTTTTTTCCCTTGGTGATTTTTTTCTTCATACTCCCCTTTCCCTGTGACTTTTCCCCCATCCCTGCCGCATTCTCTCAGTGCTCCATACACTCCAGTTCTCTTCACACAAAGAAGTGCCTTCCTTACTCTACTGATCTCCCACAGAAGGTTGATACTTTGAGAAAATGCTGGTTACTGTACTGCATGGAGCTACTGCCTTCCCGATCCTGCTATTCTTTGAATGGTTGCAGGAGATTTCTTTCAGAAGCAGAGAAGGTTTTTCACTTTCTCTGCTACAATAGGGGCCACAAGCAGTTCTTCGCTTCTGTAAAAAACAGGTGGCTAGACAAAAGCTCACATGCCAGTCATAAAGCACAGGCCTTGCCTGGCTGATAGGCAAGAGCAGCAGCAGCAGCAGAACACCCATTTCCTTGCCCTGTGTTGGTTCCCAGTATAGAAACTCATTCAAGTTTTGGTAAGCTTGTAAGATTTTCCAGAGATGTAGGCATTGTAGAAGGTAGGATTTCTCAACCCCAATTAAAGGTTCCTGTGAAGCTTAATTTTCATACAGCTTCACTTTCTAATTTTAATGTTTTTAATTTACAGTATTTTTCTGGGATATTTCTCACGGATGGAATGAAAACAGTATTGGTAACTTTAGATCTCTGACTCACCCACCAGTGACGAGGGGGAAAGCGTAGCCTTCTAATTCATTCACTTTCTGTGGTACAGTCTTGGTACAACCATGATGTCTTGACTTGTGCCAAGCGTATCTGGGGCTTCCAAATGGTCTTTTAACCAAGTACAGGACAAGCCCAGGAATGCTTATCCTCTGAGATAATTTGCATAAGATGTAATGCAAATGGAATTGCCTTTACTCTAGCTCCATCTTCAGTGGAGTTCAAACCATATGAGTGTGTCTGTGCCTTGATGTAAAATAAGCTAAGCTGAAATATTAAAGTGGTTTCCTAAATGTGCCTTGCATTTACTGGAGAAGTCTTGAGAAGGTAATACAAATTTCAATGTTTTTAATGAGCAATGGCAGTTTACATTGATCAATGATTCTTGGTTTTTAAAATATGTATATAAACCATGGAAAGTTAATTGCACACCTAAGGAATAATACAAGGAAGGGACAATTCCAATTTTACTAATGCCCTGCTACTAGAAGTAAAAACACTCACCAGAGACAATAATGCAGTGTCAGTCTTAAAAGGACTATTCTTACCATAACGATAAATCTGTAAAATATCATGTTCATGAAAACAACTGCTAATGAATTGAAAGAAGGTTAAAAAATATACCAAGTTGTATATACACCATAAAAAAAATTATCTCTTGGAGAATCCAGACTGCTGGTATCAACTTTTTAAATTCCAGTTAAAGATCAGACATGGAACAAATCTAATTCTACCAGAGGATTTGCCTTCACGACAGTCTTCCTGTGTTTTATGGCTACAGAGAACTCCTCTACATACATTTCTGACATAAAAGAAAAAAAAAAAAAAAGAAAAAAATTTTTCTGCTTTCCAGGGGGGCGTTTGCAAAAATGGTCTTTGGAAAGGTTTCATCCTCAGTTTTTTGCTTCCATATCAAGTGATAATTTGATTTTATTCATCTGCAACACATATCTTGAACCAGCATAAAATCTTGAGAGTTTTAGATGGAAAATGTAGAAGCAATAATAGAAAACAAGGGGAGAATTTTTTCAAATATTTTTAGAGATATAACCTTATGCTTTTTATCTCTTTGTCTAGAGGCTTGACATTGCTCTTCAACACCAAAAAGCTCCTAACTGAAGGAGCTGAAGCTCCTATAAGATAAGCTGAGAGAACTGGGGTGGTTCAGCCTTGAAAAGGCTCTGGGGAAACTTTATAGCAACATTCCAGTGCCTAAAGGGAACCTACAGGAGATCTTTACCAGGGCATGCAGAGATAGGACAAGGGGAAATGGCTTTAAATTGAAAGAGGGTAGATTTAGATTAGACATGAGGAAGAAGTTCTTCCCTGTAAGGGTGGTGAGGCACTGGCACAGGTTGCCCAGAGAAGCTGTGTCTGCCCCATCCCTGTCAGTGTTCAAGGTCAGGTTTGATGGGGTTTTGAGCAACTTGGTCTAGTGGAAGGTGTCCTTGCCCATGGCAGGGGCATTGGAACTGGATGAGCTTTAACGTTCCTTTGAACTCAAACTATTCTATCATTCTCTAAATACATACTCCAGTTATTTAGGTGATGAGAGGTGATTTGTCAGACACATTTATGACTTCTATTTCGAAGCAGATCAGACATTGCATCAACCTCCCACTCAGATATAAAAATATGAAAAATGGAGGTATGAAGTCAGTAAAAGTAGCAATATGATGGCTTATGTGTCCTATGGCTTGTTACAGCATAGTTAGGGTAAGGTGACAGAGCAAAATTCACATTTTTGCATGTCCAGAAATGTGAAAATAAAATTACAGTTCCCTAAGAATAAGAATTAAGAATTAATTAACCAAGAAATGTTCAAGAATATTTTTTCTTAACCTTGTCCTTAATCTCAAAGCATAAGATCACAACATTAGGAAAAGAGCTGGACAGAGCTCTTGTCTGGAAATTAATATACTGGAAAAAAAAGCTCACATACTCCAGCACAAAAACTTTGCCACAGGCAACATTCACTCCTACCTAGCAAAAGGCAATACATCATTAACAAATGCTACAGCCAGTCCAGTGCTAAGGCTGGGTAAGCCTTAAGGAGCAGCTACCCACATGTAAGAAGTGATAAGAAACAGTTATTTTATCAGTACTGTGGAAAAGCAAAGAAAAATAAAATCAACCTTTATTACTCCTTTTTCTCCATCTTCCCTCATTGCATTCCTATCCCCATGAAAATTGAGAAAAGTTCCTGAAAGTAAAAAATGCATCTGAAAATAGGTTACTGAGGTGGTCTGGGGCTGGCAAGAGACTGGAGTAAGGCAGAAAATGGTTTCTTTTATCTTAAGAGAGATAATTGATGAGTGCTTTAGGCTGCTGGAAACAGGAGAGTATAGGAATAGATTTGTTTAGTCCAGTCATTTGACTATACCCAATGTAGCTTGTTAGGAAAGAGTATCATTTATAATCATTTTCCATTTGCTGAAAACAAACAGAAAATACGCCATGAAAAGCTCCCAGAATATCTGTTTCTTATTTAAAAGTGAAAAAAGAGAAATTAAAAGTCTCAAAAGTGAGGACTTGTGTGTCAACAGATCTTGTCAGCAAGAAAAAATAGATTTGCCTCATAATAATCATTAGGTATTTCTGAAAGAAGTGGAAACTGCTCCTGCACTGAGAGGAAGAGAAGTGCAATACGTAAGTGCCATGTGGCTATTGTAGATTCAAAACTATATATAGCATCACATGTAGTGAATATAATTTCTGAGATATTCCAGAAGTTCTTTATATAAAAAGAAAATCCATTTTGATGGTGTGTTAAGATTTATATAAAAGAAAAAACATTCTTTTTTTCATATTGTTGAGTGGAAAAATAGCTTACTGGTATGAGCAACCCTGGAACCTGGAAAAATTTTTCAATGTGCCCAAGTGGTCAGAAGACCACAATGCAAATATGTGCCCTAGACGGGAAATATGATATTTTAAAACTATTTCCTTATACCAGATTCAGTTACATAAAAACTTTGCTTTCTCATTGATGAAAATGAATTCTGACCAAGCCTTGTTCTTGATCTCCAAGCTCAGTGAAGCTTAGAATGGCCAGACATCTTCTATTGAATAACTGCAAATTAAAAGATGATTCAGATTTTACTTAAGCAATGACAAATTAAATCACTTTATTGATAAAGATGTCTATGTCAAACCCCATGGTACTGCACATTGAGTCTGACACCACACAGATGACCACTGTCACTGTGCGATTTGTCACAGGTGACATTCCTCAGGGGTCAATATTTTTTAACATCCTCATGAATGTATGCAGAATGGTGAAGCAGAATGCTCTTTCTGTCACTCCAGAAATACAAATGGACTCTGCCCCTGCAGAGCTTGATGGCATCAGAGTACAGGATGCACTCGTGTCCACTATAGCCTTATACTCCTGTGGGTCTGGTGTGCCAGGTCATCTGATCCACGCAGTCCAATAAACCTAGTTGTCCCCTTCCTCCACCTGGCTGGAAGCAGGGCCCCTCTAGTCCCAGTCATAGAATTTGTTACTCACTTCTTATAAATACAAATTAGAAGTCTTTTTATTAAGATCAGAAGTAAGATTAGTCCTTCTACTCTGTCTGGGGAACTGCCCACTGGAAACTGGGGCAGCAGATTTTTCAGAAGAATCCCCTTTTCTGTGATTTACCTTGAAACTCACATAACTGTGCCCTAGGGTCAAGGTAGATTTTCCAGTCTGCTTCCTCATGTCCTCTCTGTGGTCGCTCATGTAAGGTCACAGGGTGGCCTCTAGTATGTACCCACTATATCCCCTATTTTGAACAATACTGGGCTGTACAGGTAGACAGTAAGACATATCCTCTTTTAATTGCTGGAACTCCTGGAACTGTTTCTCCACAGCCAAGACACAGGCCCCTAGGGAGGGAAATGGCTTCTCTTCATATTGTTGGAGTCGGCCAGCCAACTCATTCACTATTTTTCCTTCTCCACCTTGCATAGTCATTACTGCCAATAAGTTGTCATACAGTGATTGTGTGCTCCATACAAACTTCCACCACATGGGTGGTGTACACTTGACTTCAGTCGGATCTTTGAATAACTGCTCATTGGCCAGGGCATCATACATCACCTCCAGCATGGCTGATTCCCTCAGATACTGGGTACCATTCTCCATGGAGGTACACTTTCATGGGTGACATATAACATCTTCTGTGAAAGAATACCTGTCTTTGACACCTGACAGGAGTTGCCTACAGAGACTGAGGGCTTTTGTTCCTTTAGCACTTACTTTCTCAGTGAATCCTTTGCTAGAAAGGGATCTCAGCTGCTTGGCTTCCCTACACTCTAATTCTAAGCTACTGGCCTCATTGTCCCAGCATCAGAGCAGCCAGATGGCAATGCGCTCACTTGGATGAAAGATGAAATCTTTTCACATATCTTGCTCACTCACACATAGTTATTCGGTCGTTATCATGTCATTTATGAGTTCTGCCTCTTTCTCTTCCTTTTCTCATGATAGTCCTGCTTTGGAGTAGCCTGCCTTTTCCACTTCTTCCTCCTTCTCATTCTTAGTAGAACCTTCTTCCGTTACTAATGAGCTGACTTCTCTCAATATTTCTCCTTTTTCATAGGGGCAACTGTTATTGGCATGGACTGGCTCTCTGGTTCAGCTGCAGGGCCTGTCACAGGAGTTAGAGTAGCTACAGTGTATTTTGTTTTGCCATCAGGTCCAGAGACCTTCTTTTCCCCTTGAGGGTACTGAGTTGAGTTGAGTTGAGTTGAGTTGAGCAGGGCTCAGTAGGCATGGGCCAGGCGCCAGGATATTGCAGTGATTTGTGCCTCTCTGTAGTATTGCCAGGGTGACAGCATAATTTTTCCAAATATTTTACTAGTTTTCTGGATTTTGCAATTTTTCAGGGGTGAAGTTCCAAAACACTGAGAGGTGCCCACTGTCCCAGGCACTTGTCCATACTATCCTGCACACCCTACCACTCGTAAGTATCCAGTCTTGGGGCAGATCTCTGGATGGTATTCCTAAATAGTTCTTTAGCCTTAAACAAGGCCTGAAACATATTCAGGAGGCATAGCAATAGGAACATGCTGGTTTTGAACATCCCATGGATATTCAAAATTCTCAAGAGAGCATTCTGTAATTGTAATTAGATTGGAAGAGAAGGAGGAAACAAGGGAGGTGTCTCCTCCATGGATTGAGTCTCCGAGGAGAAAAGATAAAAAGTGTAATCATTAATAGTTTCAAAAGGATGGTTCCTGAAGTACGGAGATGACAGAAGTGCTGAGTACAAATACTGGATTAGTCTCACAACCGGTAATTTTATCATATCATAAGCCAGTGTTAAACAGTACAGCAAAATGGTAACCTTAACCATACACCAAAGGTGATAAACAGATCAACAGGGAACATTTACAGTAAAAGATTATGTGGTTCAACCCTGAGTACAACATTGTGACCAGCAAGTATTCAACTAATATAATAAATGCTTTTAAAAAATTTGTTTTAACAAGTTCTCGTCACATCTGTCATTATCTCAACCCTCTGAGCCCCAAAGTGGGCACCTAGAAAGAATGATGTGGTTTAAGCCAGCAGGCAGCTCAACACCACACAGCCACTCACCACCCCCACAGAGGGATGAGAGCGAATCAGAAAAACAGTAAAACCCATGGGCTGAGATGAAGACAATTTAATAGGATGAAAAAAGAAAGGATAATAATAAGAAGAAAAATAATAGTAACACCACCACCACCACCAATAATAATAACATAATGATAAAAGAATATAAAAACCAAGTGATGCATAATGCAATTTCTCACCACCCAGTAATGGATGCCCAGCCAGTTCCCAAGCAGGGGGCTGCCACCTTCCAGACAGCTCCCCCCCATTTTTTTTTGTTCGGCACAACATCATGTGTTATGGAATATCCCTTTGGTCAGTTTGGGTCAGCTATCCCTACTGTGTCCCCTCCCAGCTTCTTGTAAACCTCCAGCGACCTCCCTGGCAGGGTGGTATGAGAAGCTGAAAAGTCCTTGACTTAGTGAAAGCATTGCTCAGCAACAACTAAAACATCAGTGTGTTATCAGCATTATTCTCATCATAAATCCAGAACACAGCACTGTACCAGCTACTAGGAAATAAAATATTTATTCCAGCTGAAACCACAACAAAGGATGTAGAAAGATACTCTAGAGAACGGCTGTTGCAATTTCTTCAAGCTTTTAAATTCAGCAGTAAGCAGTAGCAAACTGAGGACTTTGTGAATACAGAAATATTATCAGAGCAGAATGTTTTTAAAGGTTTAAAACTCTGAAAAACAAACAAAACCACTTGACACACACACACTGAAAGAGCTTTCCTCCTACAGAAGTTCTTGTTCTTACTTTCTGTTTAACACCAAGGGATTTAAGCAGGTATGAGCCTCTTTAAAAGTTTCCATGGATAAGAAAACTGTTTCTTTCTGCTGGTCATTCACCTGGCTGTATAAACACCAACCAAACATTTGAGACTCTTTAAAACAAAGGTTTTATTTATTTAAGCATTAAAACAGGTTAAAACACATAGAAATCAGTAGAGCAAGGAATAGGCTGCCAGTGGAAAGATTTTGGTTAAAGATGCTTTTCCATCTCCATAGAAGATACCAAAGAAGCAGTTGGAATAAAGCAGCCTAAACTACCTGCACCAAAATATGCACCACATTTAACTATTGGTATTTCAAAGCATGTAAATTGTTGTAAGCAATGCTCCACAATGTCTATTATTTAACTCCTCATTGCCATGGCACACATGACTGTGGTAACTAGGTGCTGATTTACGAAGACAAAACAGCAAATTCAATTGTAATCCTGATGAAGATCAGTGTGCTAAAAAACTATCTCTTATGTCATGACATTAGGACCCTGTACTGAGATGTGAATGACGAAGTTAACACTCAGCAAAAGTCATAAGAAGAAACAAGGTCTCTCAGAAGCTGAGGTCTGCATGGATTGAGCACAACAAATAGCAAAAACTGAAGGACAGGAGGATATCAGAGAGGAGTTTCAAAAGAGAAAGAGGTGTCCGCTTTGACAGTAGCAGAAGAGGAATATTTCATTAACTATTTTATGAGATGGAGAAGGGTGAAGAGAGACACAGAAGTCAAGAAGGTTGTACATTACAAAAATACACAGATGAGTGAGGTTTACTTCCATAGATTTGTCATCAGAAAGTCGCCTGAATCACTTGAACCATTCTATTGCATTTAGTCTTCCTAAATGTAGGACTACTGAAGACAAATAAAGAAATATATTCAAATAAAGAAAGCACATCAACCTCTTTGAGCCCCACACTGCCACAACTGTAGCACTATGTGGGCCTTGGGGACGCCTTGAGAAGTAACCATGTAGACATAAGTTCTCTTCACTCATTTAAGGGCATAAACTTTGCCAATGCATCTGTTGCTGCCAGAAAACACCCCATATTATGACCATCAAACAAACTTGAAGCAAGAATTTTGGCCAGTTTATACACAAAAAAATTCATTCAGTCCAACCTAGAGAACGCATGAACACTTCAAAGGGTGAATTCTGAACCAAAGGTCAGAGTAAGCACAAAGCCTGTTGTATTTGTGATAAACAGCAAGCAGCTCTGATAATCCAACAGACTACGCTGAACAGAGCAAACAATGTAGCCTTTTATTTAAGCACATGCACTCAACCAGCAAGTTTATAGCACTCACCCATGAAAACCAGCTTTTTTACTTTAGGTAAATAGATAAAGCTCTCACAGTCTTCCTTTATCTTCTCTATGGTGTACATGATGCAAACATTGGGCTAGTGGGCTGGAAGTGCACCTGCTGGACACGGGAACCATTCCATTGACGTCAAAGCCTGCTAACCTCAGCAGCACCAAGTGACAACCTGGCTCAGAGTATGTTTTGCATTTGCTAAATGTTAGATTTTTTAAACTTCTTTCACTTTTTTTAAAGCAAAACTCTGCCTGCCCCAGTTGCTGCTCAGCTCATATACACGTGTGAAATAGTCTGAAATCAGGGCTGTACTTAGAAAAAAAAAAAAAGAAGAAGAAAACCCCATAAATTTGGTCTCTTTTGCAACCCACTAAGGAAGAAGGAGCATTTACTAAACCAAGAGATTCCACTTGGCCTTTCCCTGCCTTTAACCAACTCATCTTCTGATTCTTTTTAATTCTAGTCACTTTTATAATGAACATTCTGCTAATGGTTCAGACTCAGGCTGACAACGGCAACTGTTAAATGATTTACGATACACTGTTTAAAAGGGCTTCTATGTTTAAAAAGGCTTCTCAGAAAGAAGTAAGCCTTGACATAACAAGAATCCCATTCCTATTTGGCAGTGCCTCTTTCAAGGATAGGACTTAGGCCCTAACTTTCCAACTTCCCCCAAACTTCCATTCAGACAGATGCTTGTTATGTGGGACCTACTGCACATGCGCCGTGTATTGATCTGTACAAGCACAAAGCGACGCTGCAAGGCTTCAGTAACAAGATTGAAGTTGCTGTAATGCAGTGTAAGTATTGTGGACATTGGCTTGCCAAGTTGATGAAGAGGGCTTTAAAGTTGCCAGGGGAGGGGAACTTCAGTTCATCCTGCTTCCACCATTTTGATGCATCATCTAAGAAACCTGAAGGTGCACAAGTCCATGGGACCGACCCAATGAGATACATCTGCAGGTCCTGAGAAAACTGGCAGAGGAAGTGGCTAAGCCACTGTCCATCATATTTTAGAAGTCACGGCAGTCCAGCGATGCTCACATTGACCGGAAAAGTGGAAACATAACCCTCATTTTTAAAAAGCTAAAGAAGAAAGATCCAGGAACTACAGGCCAGTCAGTCTTACATTGGTGCTCTGCAAGTTCATGGAGCAGATCCTCCTGGAAACTATACTATGGTACATGAAAATAAAAGAGGTGATTGGTGACAGGCAACATGGCTTCACTAAGGGAAAATCTGGTGGCATTCTATGATGAGGTTACAATGTTGGTGGATGAGGGATTAGCAACTGTTGTGGTGTTCTAATAGCCAATAACTGTCAACTGCCTTAAATTGCAGACAGGCAATCCAATTCCCAAAGCGATCTGCATAAAATTATTTTTCTTAAAGTTCTTTCCAAGGTGAACCTTTTGTATCCAGGGTTTGAAATAAAATAAAATTTTGGCCAAAATCTTTTAAATCAAAGGCAAAATAATTTAGTGTACATGAATGCAGGAAGAAAAAAAAAACCAACAAAAAGCCTGTGTTTGTTTAAAACAAAGCCTTTCTATTCCTTTGGTTATATACCATTACTGAAGGATATACCTTTTGAGATGATAAAGAAGGAGGAAAAGTATATTTTCATGTAAAATTGCTAACACAGAACAAGGAAATTCCAAAGATTAATTTTTCACAGTTCAGCTTTATAATGCCTACCCAAACACCACCATAATAAAATACTATTTACCTAATTAGAACAAATACAATTTACTTTTTACCTTGTGTATTCTGCTCAGGCAATATCTTCTTACTTAATTTTAACTATTATATCAAATTAGTCACTGCAGTGCTTTGATAAGCTTGAAGCTTGTGATCCTGCAGTACCTGAACATCTTTTGTTAGGTTTTTTTTTTTGTTTTTGTCTGATATCCTTTTGTATTTAATTTTCAGCATAGCCACTGAAAGAGAAGCAACAGATAGTTCACACTGCTTTTTCTGGACATGTTAACGCTCAAACACCACACCTAAAGATTATCTATCTTCTCCATAAACAAACCAACCCTGTTGCATCAGATCACTAAGCTTTTAGTATCTTCCTCATCAGATGTACAACTCCTGCAAGAGTTCTGTTTGCTTTTGTCTGTATTGCTTTTAAAGTAAGCTATGTGCAAGAACAGGGAGGAAGCACAGACTGGCTGAAGATGTACAGTTTAGTCCTGAGGGATTTGAGTCTTATTATCACTGTTCATTATTTCTCTGGAAATCCCATTCTAAAATGGAATAATATAAAGCCTTCTGGATTTCCAACAGATACCAAAAAAAAAAAAAAAAAGTAAAAAATAAAAATTTTGAATCAAGTGACCATTTTTTCTTGTTCTATAAAGTTGAGTAAAATTGAGTTCAAGTTTTCAATTTAAATGAAATCGCATTGTGTGTTGCAAATGGGAGACGTTAGGAGATGTTCAACCCTGGAGAACTCCAGGCTCTCCAGTGTGTCTAGGATGGTGATACAGACCTGATGCTGGATATCTGAAGGATGCAAGAATTTGTGGCAGAGTTATATCTTGAGACTCCCTTTACACTCAAAGGAGATAAACAAGCATTCCTAGGTTGGGATGCATTCTCTTCTTTCTTCCTTTGAAGAGGATCATCTTAAATGCATTTATTTTCTGCATCCAGCTGTATGAATGGAGTAATTATTTCAGACCATATGTTAGCATTAGAGACATGAAAACTGAGGTTCACAAATAAAAATAAAATCAATAAGAAAAAAAAAAATCCAGTCAGTGCTAGTCTCAAAGTTTTAGAGTAGTGGTAAAACACTTGTAAATATATATAGCAGTTTAAGCCCAACTGTAACCCAGAACCACGCAGCCACTCGCTCACTCTCCCGCTTCCTCCCCCGGCTCCTGGAGGGATGGGGAGGAGAATCAAAAGAATGTAACTCCCACGGGTTGAGATAAGAACAGTCCAGTAACTAAG